>JAOBYE010281763.1:0-15944 GCA_025403585.1 Parazoanthus swiftii | reverse complement strand
TAGTAGTAGTAGTAATAGTAGTAGTAGTAGTAGTAGTAATAGTAGTAGTAGTAATAGTAGTAGTAGTAGTAGTAGTAATAGTAGTAGTAGTAGTAGTAGTAGTAGTTACAGTAGTTGTTTGTAACCATGATATATAATTCTTAAAATTTGCCTTAGCCTCTGCTTCTACATGTACATGTAGGACAAGAAAGCCTCTTACTTCTAATCAGCATGTCATGTAATTCTTAGTATTTGTATATTATGTGTTGGACTACTGCTACCAAATAAAAAAAAATGGTGTTAAATTATACTATTAAATAAATAACTGTAAGTTGTTTTTTTATTCTCCAAACCTCAGTCAGAAATCATGGATATGAAGGAGGAAATGATGAATGATGCAATTGATGATGTAATGGGAGAGGATGATGAGGATGAAGAAAGGTACAATTACACCAAATAGTAGGATGATGACTGAGTGTATGTTTCATAAGCCATAAATCAGTGATGCATGATGAAAAAGCCCTGTGATGACGACGATAATAATAATAAAAATTATTAATGTTATTATTATTACTCTTGTTGGTATGAATATTTAATAATGATTTAATAACAGCTTTATTGTCTACTAATTAATAAATTTCATAAAACCTATACAAAGCATACACAATATTAAAACACATGTAAAACATTCATAAAAGTGTGAGTTTTCATTATCTAATTCTGTTTTTTTATTTTTTAACACCATTTGTATAACAATATACAATACATTCCAAAAAAGAGAGAAAATGAAATATTACAATACAATTTATTTGTGTTTATGAGTTAAGACATAAACACAACCCCATCTCTTTCTGTGTTCTTCTATTTGTGTTTGTTAAGATAAAGCAACAAAACACTTGTATCTCAGATAATAACTGATGATATCAAACTAAAAGAGATTGTAAATATTCTTCAGTTGAAACTATTGCAAGTCACCTTATTTTGTGATTTGAAGAGGGAATTTGTATTTCTGTTAGTTGTTTTTCTGTTATACTGGTACTGTCCTTATCTGTTATTTTTTCTGCACTTTTAAACACTAAAGACTTGGTAGTAAGGGGGGAGGTAAAAATAGCAAGTTGATCATGGCTCTATTTGGATATTGTAAACGATCTTAGTTATAGATTTAGATTTATGATTAATATTATTCTATTTGACAAAGATTGATTCTTTTAAAATATTGTTAGTGATCAGGTCATCACCCAGGTGTTGGACGAACTTGGTCTATCATTAACAGATCAGGTAAGAAACAATTTAGTTGTATTGTACATGTACAGGTAACGACCTTTTTGTACCTATTTGGTTGCTCAGTCAGCAGTGAAATAAATGCAAGTTTGAGCAACCAAATAGGTACAAAAAAGGTACATGCGATTGGCAATGTTGGGGTATTGTTTAGGTATTTAAGAACTTCCAAAGTCCAGTAAGTGTGTTTTGTTATACTTGTGATGTATAATATGGATTGACTATAATGTGAAAATAATAGCCTTCTTATATAGAAAATGCATCTTGCAAATACCTCCCTGGTAAATAATAATAATAATAATAATAATTTTAGATCCTATAAGGAAATGCTGGTATCGGAACTGATCTTCCATAGTTTCTTATCCAATTTCTCAATGAAATCTAGGATGAGAACTTACAATAACTAATACAGGCACTACACATACGCCATAGCATCATACAATAGATCGCTAAATATTAACACAGATTTGAACCCCCAACTTACATTTCTTTGACATAAATTATTCTCACTGCACTTTTTGACAGTAATCCTATTCATTTTCACAGCTATCTGAACTCCCATCCACTGCCCAAGGAGCTAAAGCAAAGGAGGGAGGGAAACAGCCAGTGGCTGCAGGGGCCAATGATGCAGATGCTGATCTTATGGCAAGGTTTGTCATTCATTTTTTTCTACTTAGAGTACTCAACAAATGTAAACTTTGTTGGCTGATTTTGAGTGGCTTTGCTGCCTATATTTTTATTTGTATGTTTTATTGAGCTGTGAGCAGGGAGCCCCCCGTCCTGGTTTAATGCATACATGTATCCTGAATACACGGGCATCAGAATATTCATAAATGTAAAATTTCCTAGCGGATAGCGGTTGGTTTTGCTGTTTTAGTGTTTTTGCAGTGCATATCTGTTCCCTCCTTTGAGGTGTGAATATTAAAGGGCCTGTCTTTGTTTCCTTCAATGTATGTGCTCACCAGACTGCCGGGCATTGCCATAAATGTAAACTTTGTCAGTCAATATGTAAATGGATTTGTTTCAGTTTAAAGTGACACAGACACACGTTTACACGTTAAAATAGTCATTTAAATTGTTTTCAAAGACTGTGAAACACTAGCAATACTCTACTTAACCTTATGGCTGGTCGGATATTTTTGACAAAATGTTTTATAATCCCTCTCTTCCACAGTATCAAACAACCTCGTTCCCAGGCTCTTCCCTCTCCTGAGAGAAAGACCCTGGATGGGTCTGGTCAATATCTTTTCCTCTCTACCTAGTCTAAATAAGAACAAAAAAACAATCTTCAGCGACTCTTCTACGTTTATTTTATTTGTTGACACCGAGGATATGGGTGCCACGTGACCGGACCCAACCAGGGTCTTTCTCTCGGGAGAGAGAAGAGCCTGGAAACGAGGTTGAGTTTTTGGTTGAGTATGAATTTGTGGGCGGCCCCTCTGAAACCCGAATCCAGATTATGTTGTACACTGTAATGCATCTATGACGTTTTTACAGGTGCCAGCACAAACCACACTGTACTCTAAAGACACTTTTTGTCTCTTTCATTTTATAGATTGGAAAATCTAAGAAGAGAATGAAGATCCTGTTGCGCTCAAGGATATTGTGTATATTTTAGTTTTCTCCTTAATAGTTTTAAATCATCACTTTGTAAAGGAATTCTGAATGATAAATTCATTATTTACAAATGTATACACGTATACCAAACCAACTTTAGAACAGTGTTAAGTTTTCACATTAGTTTACTGTTTAACCTCACACATGGGTGAGTACAGGCGCAACAAAAGTTTTGAAAAGAACGTTTTGAGGTTAAATATATTCATTGGTTTGGCATACTTTAAAACAAACGTGAAGCTTTCCACTTAAAACTTCTGCTTCGGGAAGTGGTTGGCACTGCTAACTATAAGTCAAGTGAGCTGTGAGACAGAGGGTGCATGTCTTGCAAGTCATCAGCACTGCTTCAAAACTTTTGCTGCATGCTTGTAGTTTAAGAAACGAACTGTTTTATGGTGAAAGTAAGTGAAAACTTAAACAAGTTGGAACTACCAGGCAGTTTTGAACTGTTTTTTCTCTTTGATTTGCAGTCTTTTTGCCGCGACATTTATTGCTGTTTGAGATATTCTTTTGCTTGCAGCACATAAGTCGGAGTCTACCTTCCAGTTAGTAGAAAATGCTAGTTCAGATATTACAATTATTAGTTAGTGTATTTTGATCTAACGGTTGTGATCTCCAAATTTGATATAAAGATTGACAATAAACGAGGACATTGTCACGTGACAATAGTAAAATCTTAGTATCTAACCAGGAAACGGTAAAAACGTGCTTGTCATCTTTAATAGAACACCGCGTAGAAAGAAATATCAAAAATCGACATGAAAAACGAAAAAGTGCAGGGTGTTTTACTCCATTGGAGCAATTCAAAAATTCAAAACACGCAAGAAGAAACTAAAAAGCTCATACTGGTTTAAAGTTACTCCATTTGTTTTTTCATGTACGCATGCAGGGTGTCAAGCCTTAAAATCATATCAGTTTAAACCCTAAACTGCTTCACACTCTTAAAATGCATGTCTTCATATTAAATTACTTGGGCATGTATTTCGACGTCATTAATAGGTTTCAACCTAACTCATTCGCAGGTCTTCCCCCTTTTCGTTTCGCCTGTTAGGCTATCTTCATAGATTCGCTTTTCATTTTTTTGTTTTCACCCCCGGGTTGCCGGCTTGTTTCTTGAACGGACTGCACCTGGGCTTAAAGTAGCCAAGAAGAAAGTCCTGAGAAAGACGGAGGTTGAACAGAGTAACATAGGAACTAACTGTGAGTAATGTTTGTTGCACGATTCACTACTACGAGCGCAACATACGTACCACAGACATTAGACTTGCTACAAGTCGACTCACAAGTCACACAATTCAAGATGAATCATCCAAGAAAGACTAATGAAATGCGAGCGCAAAGCGTTCGCAACGAGTGCCGAAGGCGCGAGCGAGCCTCGAAGCGAAGAGCGGAGCGAGAGTCGACTTGTAGCACGTCTACACAGGCCTGTATTCATAACACTTAAATGTTATTGTAACATAGGTGGTTAGTAGCTAAATGAAATAGTAATCCATAAAATGTAATATACAAAGAGATAAAAAATAAAAACAATAGTTTGTTTTCATATACTGTTAGCTACTGTGTTTTCGAATGATTCGTATGAACTGAACTTGAAAGTAATACCAGATGATCTCGATTTGACAGCTCTGCCGTCAGTAGCCAATCAGAGCGCGCGAAGACGTTTTGATCGGCGGTCCAACCAAATCTATGACATCTAGGTGGACCGTATTCCCTCTATTAACCCACTAGGGGCGTGTCCTTCTTCAGGGTTTATTCTTTTTCAGTGTCTTTTGACTGGGGCTTATCAGAAGGGGGAGGGGGGATGAAATATTCCTGACATATTCTCGCCAAGAGAAAGGGACCAGAATGCTAAGCAATTTTACATAAATTTTATGTATTTAATTGGTTCAAACTAGTTGGCTTAATGAAGTGATAAACGGTACCACTGCACTTTTTTGTATTGAAACATATAAGGCTTTTATTTTTAAAACAAGAGAAATACCTGACCCCTTAGGGATGGGGGCCGGGCTTGTTCATTTGTTGCCGCCTCAGACAGAGGCTTGTTGGAAGGGGGCTTATTTGAGGGCTTAATAGATTAAACACGATAATCTAAGTTTTGATTTGCTTTGTCAATTAACTTTGTCTTAATTGAATTAGTTAATATTGTATTTTAACTTTATCTCAAAAGAAAGCGATTCTGCAGAGATGTCAAGGACGCATAGCGCAGGGGGGAAGGGAGGTGGGAGTAGAGGGGGGGGGGAGGGCAGGGTCGTGCACGGTAAAAAAAACATTTGTAGTATCAAGAGTCAAGTTGCTTACAATTTTAGTTATGGCTAGTATAACTCGGAATCAAGCCGCCATTTATGTTTGCTCGTCACCGACGTAAATTTATTTTTTTGATATACTTTTAATTTTTTTCAGTATTACAATATGAGTAACATTTGCACTGAAACCGTCCTAGAGAGGTCCGAAGCGACACTGGCGGGTCGGACCAACATTTAAAACCGCCTACCGAATCTGACAATATTGCTAACTTTAGGCGGCATTTGGTCTCGCGTCATCTCGTAAAAATTGTCTGAAAATGCAGCGCTTCAGATAGTTTTATTTTCAATTTTTTCGATCGGAGCGAGTATTCCCATTTGATACCATTGACAATGCGAGATATAATTCTCAAATTGGACATCTCTGACTCTGCCTGTTGTTGGATGGAATAACGTTTTTAATACATAACAATCCCGTTTAGACAATGAAACAATCCCAAAGCGTTCTCCCCTCCCCTTGAGTCGTCTCCCGACTCAATGCTGTCAGGAGAGGAAACTGACCCCACTTTTGCACAGAATATATATTTTCGTCAAATTTTCACAATGATAACATTTCTTTTTTAACGCTCCACAATTTTGTAAGTTCACATCCATAATAAAAATCTTTTTCAAAAAGCAACAAATTTCAGATGGTTTTAAATGGATGAAACTGCCCAATTTCATTTTATACGCCCGTCCAAACCCAGAGGTCCGAACGAGCTTAGAATTCTGATGCACGATCAGTTCATTTTGAGGTTGTTATAAAATTTGTTTCCATCATAATATGCAGAAGGTATGTACGGAAAATGCGAACACACTTAAAAGAATAAGTATTGGAAATACATTACTTTGACTTTTGAACCTGGAAATCTGAGGTTGCTATAATTTGTCAAAATGGCGCGAAATTCGGATGACGTGATTTTGAAATGAGCCAATCACAGGGATATCTGCATGAATCTAGCCAATCAGGTTGTTGACTGGTCTTTGCGCAGGAGCGCGGGTTTTGACGGTTGAAATGTCCCGAACGTAAAGTCCTAAAACACTTTCACAAAAACCTCTGTTGCACCAATAATCGTAAGATACTTAAAGGGGGGATATTTTCTGGAAGCAAGGTGAGTAAAACTATTATTGAGAAAGTTCTGATCAGGAAAGCTATTAACTTTACAATATATGTGTGCTGTCATCAGAACTTGTTTCGTTTCATTCTTAGTTTTATCAGTCAAAAAGGAAATTGACAACGTCACCTGTTTAACTAATGGAATTTATGTTTAACGAAAAGTACATGCAACATATTTCAACTAGTTGTCGAATCTCGTAGTACAAAAGTAGGTGTGGAGAATGCTTCGATGATGTCAGTTTTTCTAATTGAATGATGTTTTTTCCTCAACTTGCAGATTTCGTTTCATCTGACTGGTTCCTTTTGCAAGTGACGCCTCGTTTTCCTGTCAACCAAACTGATCGAGAAAACTACATATAGGAGGGCAAAAAGGCAAGTACTTACATTACAAAAATGTGAAGCAACTTGAAACTTTAAATATGATTCGGTTAACTTCTAAGTATTTGGGCTCGAGTATCTCAAAAGAAAATAGTATATGTTCTCATACAATAACATAACATCTGTATGTGTTCCAGGTTGTAAGTATACTTTCCGATTAAAAGACAACCAGCGGTGAAAATGTTTTGATGGCTTTCAAGAGCGAAGAACTGAACTCTGTTACTTTTAAAAACAGTGACTACGCGACTGATCAAGTTTCTAAATCCTAAAATGATTCTTGATTTGTCGTGTAGTCGTTGTTCAAATACTGTATGATTCAAGCCGACTTACAAACAACAAGAAGAAAACGGTTGCAACGACACTTGTAGGATTTAACCGTAGTTAACCGTCTGAAAGATACCTGCCGTTAACTGTATTTTATGGTTGTGATAAATTGTAATACTTGGCCTAAATACAGTACAACTTGTCGTTAGTGGTAATGACAAACTTTTCATGATTTTTAACAACGTATTCTTCAGTTGCCTTGAACTACAGTAAAACGAGCGGTCGAATTGAAATAAGGCTTCACCTCAGCATAATGTTTTCATACTTGTATGCATGCAACCTTTTCGTATTTGTTTTGTTTTTTTATGGGTCAACTTGTTTTGAAAAAAAATGATCACAAGGTTTTGACTTTCTTTCTTAAGCTTCTTTTCAGTTTTTTTATAATCTCTGGAGCTTACTATCTCTGGTTTACTATTTAGTTTTTATTGCTGCTTGTTGGCTCGATGAAAACGTGACAAAACGATAAAACCGGCAAAACTCAAACCATGAAGCGAACAAGTAACTAAAATATCCTGTGACAAAAGAAAACCTTATAGAATAAGATTATTTCTTGCAACTGAAAACATTACAAAACAATATTAGTTTCTTGTTACATGTACATTTTTTTAAAAGTTAATAAAGCTCAATTTGCCGAATATACAGGAGTAGCTGCGCGCTGTGAGTTTTTACCGTGAAAGTGGTTTTCCCAAGAGCAAGGTCAAGTTACAAAAGGTCGCCAATATTATAATTAGGCAAATTTGTGTGATTGTTTTCTGCTTTAAACTGTACCACAAGAAGTGGAACTTGCAACAAATACATGTATTCACAAAAACAATGTCTAAATCCGGGCTATTCTTCGACAATGTTGAAATTTCGACCTTCAGGCATTTGTACTTTTTGAACAGAGCGAAATCGATCAAATGGAGATAAACCGATTGATTCCAGGAAAAAAAATTTTGCCTTTAGTTTCATACCTTCAGCAATCAATTGGAAATCAGCTAATGAAAAAAATGTTTTTAAAACAACTTATATCCTAATTCGCCGAAATAAGTTGCTTTTCGTCAAGAGTCAAACGATTTTGTTGCTTCTTCGAAACCATGTTTTTCGACTGAGAAGTTGTCAATATTCCAGCGATTCAGTTAAAAAGTCAAAGCTAGTGCTAATCAACAGTAAACTAAAATGAACAATAAAAAAACTGATTGAAACCAGAATTTCTGTGTTAACTTACCCAGTATTTTTTTGGAACCAAACTTATGTTTTGCATTCACCTCAGCAAACGTGAAGTGAGTTTTACCGGCAAGACAACAAGCTGACGTCAGCTCAGGCCTGATTTGTTGCCGGAATGGATCAGTCAGTTCTTACACAAAAAGCCACAATTCTTTGCAAAACAAAGATCAAACCAGACTATTCTAACAAGGATGACAAAGAAGAAGAACGTGGGTCTTTGGATTTGCCGTTGGCTGTTTTAGACAAAGTCAGTGCGAAGTTATTAAATGACGAAAACAAATTGGTTCATGATTGACGCAGCGATTTAGGTTTGGCCATACAAAACGAAGAAATTGATTCTCACGTCTCACTACATTCATGAAAAAGGTATCAGCTGGATATTTCACGGAAGAAAAGTGCTACCTGATGTGTTTTATTTGTGCGGAGTGGCGAAGAACTTTGTAAATTTCCTATGTGGTGCATAACTTCAAAATAACTGCTAACTTTTTCCGTGGTACGATCGTTGCCGGAAAGGATCAATGACTGTACATGCTATCGCCGAAGCCAATTTCCCTTTCGTAAACGGTCGATGCTATTTATAACAGTCGATGCCATTTTTAAGATATATAGGGTAAAAATATGAAAAGTAATTCATCTGGTTGTTGGCGTAGTGGTTGTGTATAGGACTGGAAAGCTAGCGATCACGGGATCAAAACACGGAAGTTTTTTTTTGTCATTTCTTACTTAACATTTAGTTTCTTTAATTTTATTTAGTTTCTTCTTTTAGAGTTAACTGTGGTTTGGATTAGGGTTAGAGTTAGGGTCAGAGTTAGTATTAGTTGTATTTCCGCGAACCTCACGACTTTGTCTTCTTAATGAAAACTGTTGTTCGAAATGGCATCGACCTTTATAAATGGCATCAACCTTTTACGAAAGGGAAAATTGCATCGCCGAAAAATGCTGACAACACACTGAACAGACTGCCGGATTATCCAACATATAGTTATTGGGCTTTGTTTAACCACTGCTTAATCCAGTAAATAAGAGTTTTATCCAAAGGATAGTTTTATCCAAATGATAGGCTTATCCACTAGGTAAATTTATCCACTCTTTGAACAACAGAATTTTAAACATTCCCAGGTATGTTGTATGGTAGTAATCGTAATAACAACATAATCACGAACCTTGACACAGAGTTCGTTCAAAGCAATTTAAAGCCTATTAACCTAGTAACGCCTTTCAATTAGGAACACTTTGGTTTGAAAAAAATGGCATTAGGGGTGAAGCTAGGGACCATTTTTGCTCGAATATCACGAGCTTTGACCTTCAAATATCAATAACTGATTTAGAGTTAGTGAAAACCAACTACAAAGCCAGTTTTCCGTAGAGAGTTTGAGATTGACTGCTACGTTTGCAGTCTACAATACAGTGATTTTCAATTGGTTTGAACAAATCCTGTGTCAATTATAGCCAAGGTACGTGATATTTCAGCAGAAATGGTCCCTAACTCTGCCCTTGTATTTTCAGAAAACTTTCAAATTAAAATGTTCTTGTTTGAAACGCTTTTTGCTACGTCAGTAGGCTATAATGTAGTACCTTTGAAGTTAGTTTGCGTGAAAATTAAGGTTTGCGATATGCGAGTAAAAATGCCTCCCACCTGCACGTTAAGTTTGATGATGGCTATATTATGCAGTCAAGGTTTGTGATGTGCGAGTAAAAATTGTACCAAAATCCCCCTACCCCCACCACCACCCTCCTTAATTTCGATATTTTTTTAAAAATTTGAGATGGGTTGCTACGTTGGTAGGCCGTAAAGTATTCCGTTTTAATTGGTTTGAACAAATTCTATGTCAATTAGTCAAAGCACACTATATTTCAGCAAAAATGGTCGCTAACCTTCCCCTAGCTTCCAAAGCAGCCGCCTTATTTCTTTTGGAGGGGGCTACACTTCCCCCTTAGATTTTCAGAAAGTTTTCAAGTTTAAACGTTCTTGTCTCAGTTGGGTTGCTAAGCCAGTAAGCTGTAATGCAGTACCTTTGAAGTTGGTTTGAAGAAATTCTATGAAAGTCAAGGTTTGTGAGTACAAAATGGTCCCAAACACCCTCTTACCCAGTAAACTTTGTCGTTTGATTTTTTTTAATCAAAACACTCTTGTTTGAGAAGGATTACTTCGTTGGTAGGTTATATTACAGTGCATTTGCAGTTGGTTTAAATAAGGTTCGTGTTATTTGAAAGTCAAGGTTCGTGACATTTCACTAAAATGGTCCCAAACCCCACCCGGTTAAAATTGTTGTTTTTTTCAAATCAAACCATTTTGATTGAGATAGGTTGCTACGTTGGTATGTTATAATGCAGTGTAACCTGATTGTCGGCTCTCTTGTACAGTAGGTTTGTGAAGCCAGCAAGAAGCGTAGAATTTTTATACTACTAATAATTAATTCTTGTCTCAGCTACAAGCTATACACAATATAGTTGATTTAGTGTCAATATAATTTTGCTTTTTCTAAAGTTAAAAAAAAATATTCGTATAAAAACTCTTAAAGCTCCTTTTTCCTTTCCACTCTTGATTCTATAATGAAACGTTATTTATTACAGAAAATAAAGCAAATAGTAAGATGATCTTTAAAATGGCCCCCTATTCTTTTTCGGGAAAATTTGGATAAAAGCACTGAATATAATCGAAAAAGCATAGCTAGAAAGTTGAAGTATTAGGAATTAATTCACAGTTATAATTAATGTTTCTTTCCATTGATTGTTTTCTCCTCGACCTGAATTGCGAAAAGGAAAGTGTTCAATTTCCAATGACAAACGAGCTTTGTCCTGAATGAGATTACTGAGTATCATAAGAATTGCTTTTCAGCTCTTGCGTGTCTATATATTGATTTAAACTTCGACACCAAATGCACACAAATACTGAATTGAAATAATTCTTAATAACAAATAATGTCAAAACGAAAAATGGAAAATATAATTACTCATAGCGGTAGGATGTCCACAGTAGGTCGTTATTAACAATCTGATGAAATGCGAAAAGTTGAGTTGCGCCGGATGTCGCATTTGCGAAGATGGTTTTCCGGATTTGAGGTTTGTAATTTTTTAGACAGCGCAGGTAGCGTTCTTGATCTTCATTATTTTTTTATATATATAATGCGCAGTTAACGTTCAGGTCTTTTGTTAAAGTGCTTGTTAAAGTATTACAGATTTTGCATGTACGAAACATAACAAAGTATCACTTATTTAATTGAACGAAAACTAACCCTGACATGTTTAAAACTTGTTTTCCACTCAACACCTTGCAAGTCGTTAATGACTACATACTTTTCCCCAGCTGCCAAAACGCCATAATTGCTATGATATCTTTGTTTTTAATGTTTTGAAAGTTTCAGCTTCAAATGTTCCTTATTTACATCACATATAATAGCCGTTCTAGTTGAAATCTTGGAGTTTTATGGGTCTGAGTCCAATGCTTTCATATTTAGCCAAATTTAACTCTCAATTTGCTCCTCAAAAAGACGTGTACTGCTGTTTTTCATTTTAATGGCGAGTATCGGCTGCTATAACCGTTTACATTTTGCCTATTCTGTACAAATCTAATAGTACTCGCTAAAAATTTGAGTGTAACATGTCGAATACTTTACCAAATAATCGAAACACTGAAATGCGTTCAAATGGAATAGCATCTTTTGGAAATTACAATAAAACACAATACAATATTTAATTAGTTCTTCCAATTGGAATTTTCCGGACTAATTTACATTGTCAAAATCTACCTAGTCTAGAAGTAACACTAATCATGAAAATTTAAGCCACTAAAAATATATTATGTGTTCTTTTCCGTGAGGTGCCTCTTAGTGTACTTTTTCAACTCTCAATTGTTTCAAGAGTTCTTTGATTTCTAGCATTTTCATATATCCACAATGTTTATTGGTTAAAAAGTGCAATTTTTTAATTTCTTAATTTTTTTTTATGGTAGAAGCACCAATAGGCTTTAAAGCACCAAAAAGACACTTTCCTCGTACATTGTAAGTCCGTATATCATTAACCATACTAAATTTTTTCTGTCATACCAAGAACTGACCAATATAACCTGTTACTTAATGACAATATTTATGTTTGCTGGGAAACCATTTCAAAAATGTACACATATACAGTGGCAATCTTGCATGACCCGTGTTGGTAGTAAACAACGTCGTATTTATGTTCGCTCGATACGTGTATCAAGAATCAGGGGATCAAGAATTCGCGAACATATCACTTGCTTCTTTGTTCAAAAATCAAATAACTAGTAGTATATATCAGACACTTGATTTTCGCTCAGACCTGAACAAGAAAACACGCCGGCAAATTGTACGAAATGGCATTTTAGATATCCCCGTCTAAAAGGGTTTTATAGCGGTTCCTTAGAAACTTTCGGCTCTTGCAGCTTTTTCAAATGCATGTTCTTTTATGCGGGTTTTTGAGACACACTGAATTTCCTTCCTGTTATAAGCCCCGCTCCCCGAATATACGCCAATTGGTTTATATTCGAAAGGTGGTTAGGATAAATATTTAGACTTAAACCAAATTATAGCCCGATTTAACTTTGCAGCTGTTATTTTTTTTGTTCAAATATTAAGACAATTGAAATGGCATTTAACGTACTAATGGGTGTCTACTGTCATGTCGAAGCCTCATTTACACTATATTGGAAAACTTTTGTGCCGCTGGTTTAAAATCCACAGCGGAGAGGCTGTCTATTTACACTTGGAACGGTATTTTCGGATTGTTTGTGACACGTAAAACTCTTCCTGTTTACACAGCAACGTTACAATTTTAGATTGGCGTGAAATCCAATGCAGTATAGTGCAAACGAGACTTAGGATTCAAAGATATTGAGACACAAGATCCAATCTGGTTATATACCCTACACAACGCAAATTTCTCTTTGAATATAACCCTACCATTGAATATAAGCTTCCATGCCCACGCCGAAAATAAGCTCCCAGAATATAGACACATTCCAAATATGAGCCAACTAATTAAAAACTGCTTTGACGGCTATAAGCCGTGGCCTACTAGTATATTCAAAGTTTTTGTGGTATATCAGTAAAGAACATTCGCAAAAGGGAGGAATGACCCGGGTCCGCGAGACGAATGACAAGTCCAATTTTCGTTCCAAAACACGGTTTTAACGACTCTGGCTTCAATCAGTCTCTCCTGGTAAAAAGTCATGTTACAGTTTTGTTGCAAAGTTATTTTGAAGGAAAGTCTTTATTTGTAGACTGTCATAAGACAGATTTAATAGAAGTTCTGTTGACTCCTGTTATGATAATTCCTTTCCCTGTTCTAAACCTATGTCGTTTCGTTTCCAGTTGGACTAATGGAGTAAAGATCATCTTCTGACATTATGTTCAAGTTGTTGTTTGCATTTTCCGTTTTCCTTGCTGGCACCGAGGGAAAAACCTTCAAGATGGGTATCATGATGCCATTTGAAGGAAGTTGGCCGGGAGGCAAAAAAATGGCATCGGCCGTCCACATTGCCCTTGACAAGATAGCCAACGATTCCACGCTGTTGGTTGGCCATAACCTTTCATATGTTATCAAAGACGACTACTGCAGAGCCAACACAACACTTCATCTATTATCTGATTTATATTTTGTCGAGGATCCAACAGTTGATGTGTTTATTGGACCGGGCTGCTCTGTAGGTTGCTTGCCTGGAGGGTTCTTGGTTGACAAGTGGAACCTTGTTATGATATCATGGGGATGTACATCGGCCGCGCTGTCTAACAAGGAACAGTATCCTACATTTGTGAGAACTGCTGGGACATTCAAGGGGTTAGGTCCACTCTTCATCAGTTATCTAAATTATATGAAATGGAAGCGGATTGCTTTGCTTTGCTCAACAGAAAGTTTGTTTACGGTGGCTTGCAGCGCGTTACAAGTAGAGCTACAGGCTGCTAACCTTACAGTCCCTTATTATGGAAGCTTCAATCCCTTCACAGTAACCCATGACACATTAAAGGCGATGTTCAATGCAGCGAAGGAAAAAGCCCACTGTAAGTCTTAAAATGTATATTTAAGTGTTCAACCCTTACTTGTCTGAGTATCCGTTTCTGGTCAGTGCCTGAAAAATGGTTATAATAAAAAAGAGGTTCTGTCAGCTTCAAGGGAAAACGTGAAAGTAAATGAAAATACTTGGCCAAATGTGGATGCAAGTGAGTGCAAGTTTTGACCTTCAAACTTTGCCAAACTTGCGTTTCGTTTGGCCACTGTTAATAGGACTTGCATTCAAACTTGAGCTCACTCAAAATAGTGAAAGTCAACGCAAGTCAGTGCAAGTCCATGCAAGTCAGTGTAAATCCATGCAAGTTGGTTGCCAAATGAAATGCGAGTTGAACGCAAGCTCAAAACTTGCACTGACTTGCATCAACTTGCATCTAAACGTTTGGCCAAGGCTTTAGTTTGCAAACCAACCAAGCTTTCGTTTATTGTTCAAGTTGAATCTCGTACCGATATTACCAATTCCAATAACGAGAGTTATAGCTATGAACAAAAAGACAGCTAAAATTAAATTTATCTTCAAAATCATACATAATTTAACGATAAAGTTGAATTACAGTGGTTTGTTTTTAGCATAAGGTATAATATGTTTCGACTAATTTACAGTAGGACATTTGTACCATGGCGTCTTTACCAAAACTACCATGCAGAATTCTCTTTTATTCCCTCATGAGGATTGTAAAACAATTCGCACTAATTATCTTGCAAAAGAAAGCGGCAAAGCATTTTGGTAGTTGTAATATATGACGCCATCATAAAAACGCCCTATTGGCGAGTATTTCCACAACGCTTTAAGGATTTTTTGTACATTTAAACAGTTTAAGCGGCTTCTAATTCTTAGTATACTGGGGAATCTATTTATGGCAAAAAATATTCGGAAATCTTCGGAAAGCAGATATTTTGCTCTTTTTCGTGGGTTTTGAGTCGTTTTTTCTTTAAAAAAATGGTTAGCAGAATTATTTACTGTTGTGGGTTCCAAGAAGTGACCGCTGAAGAACACCTATAAGGGATTCTGATAAGTACCAACTTTCAAACTAATCACATTCTTTTTCAGTGTTCTTCATATCAGCATATCCTTCCGCCGTTCGACCAGCCTTGCTAGCTGCTCAAGAGAATGGCATGATGAATGGTATATATGTGTTTTACTCCCTTGAGGTGTTATACAGCTCATGTAACGACCCTTCGGATACGGCAGAAAGGAATGCTATTGCCTGCGAGGCTTTTGAAGGACTGATTGACATACGGCAATACGTTCCCGAAACCCCAGAGTACCTGCACTTTAAGTCGGAAGTACGTCGCCGAATGCCTGAAATGGGAAATTATTCAGCTTTGGGACCGGATGTGACGGTAAGAATTTGGGTTGCTTATAAACTACCAAATCTCGCTAACCTACTTAAGGAAACTTTACTGACGGAAAATTTGCACTTAAAGTTACACATTTTTTTTGTATTTTGATAGGAATAGCTTGACAAGAGCCATGCCACTGTAACTACAGAACTGTCTTCAGCATAAAAGTTTTTATTTTTTTTTTATAGATTAGTATATTGTACAACTGAATTAAAATCTTTTTGGTAATATTTTGGGGGAGGTATCACCCTTGTCAGTGTATTTTACTAGGTGTAGACTTTTTCTTAAAAAAGACTTCCGGTATACCATATTCAGTAGCCTGCGTAGCGGCGTAAAAGGGAGGGAGACGGGGGGAGCGAGAGAGAAAAAAGGAGGGGGGACCCCTCCTTTTTTCTCTCTCG
>JAOBYE010281652.1:0-10000 GCA_025403585.1 Parazoanthus swiftii | reverse complement strand
GCCGGCCTCCTCATCACTCATGACGGACGTGTTATAAATATACAAACACTTAGTACCGATAGTCGCAATACTTAAGAAAATAAAGAAGGCCAATATACATATACATTTATAGACTTGATATTGATGCAGTATTTTAACGGATCTTCAAGAGTGCTCAACAGTAAGTAAGAACATGGTAAAAATTAGAACAAGAATACTAGTAATAACAATGAGAAGGCGAGTTAAAGCTCGTTCATTTACTCAAGCTTGTTACGTGAAGGTGAGTGTTCACCCCACTCTTCAGAGTTATATTTTACCATGAGAGACTAACTTGCGTCTTACAGCCTTCAAACTATAAGCGTCATGCACGGGTGCCTAAGTATGTAAAGACCGACCCTTTTGGTTAGAACCACAACCTTAGGATATTTACCTCGTCGAAAGTCCAATATCATTAGCAAAACGTGATCATCAAGTAAGTATTTTATATAAGTTTTTGCTCTTATCAGCATATTAATGAAAAACGATATTTAAACTTTGGATATGAGTGCGGCAATTAAATAAATAGAGCACAGCACGTTTTTTAGTACACTCTCTTCTTTTTATAAGAACCCTTAATTAGAACGTTGAGGCTCCAAACCGACAGAAGTTAAGAACGTAGTTTAAGGTTCAAAACAGTTTTACAGTTTATATTTCCACTCAACTTTATGAAAAGCTTACTCGTTTGTAGCAAAACATACTGCGATTTGTTCAGAGCTTATGTGACAGTAACCTTTCAGCTTATTTTTTTTCAATCTTTCTTGTCAACTTTGCAGTGGAAACTGAACAATGTTAGTTTCTTTGACATACAATAAATGATTTACATAATAGAATAAAAATTTAAGTTTCAATTTACAAACAACAAAAGAGAAAAAAAAACTACCAAGTATAAAAAGTATGGATCAACCAAATACTAAAAAAGTAGATAAAAAATACTAAAGAGAATTATTAAAATACCTTATGGCCGATGGCAAGAAACTGTTTCCGTATCTTGAGGTCCTGTGTTTAAGTGGGAGAGAGTGTTCTGTTTACAGAGACTGTATTTGGTAACTTTGTAATTCGGGAAATGGCAAACACTATCGCGCGATAGTGCCTCACACCTGGTTTCCATTTGGCTTATCAGCCCTTGCACTCTAATTGATGTTTTAGTTACAGTTACCATAGCAACCTGACAGAACGTCAAATATACAGTGCTTTTAACAATTGACTACATAGTACACAAATATTATTCGGTGAACTTTATGTTTATTACATCATAGCTCTTTGCGCACCAATTAAGAAGCACATTTAAGATATTGTGAAAAGTTTTAACATTTTGAAGACCCTGTCAAGTTGCCATGGAAACAGAACTCGGGTAGGCTGAATACAGGGGGTTGATAAGCTGAAAAATTGGCACAGCAGTCCTCCATAATGTATGGGGAAAACGCTCTTGAAATTCAGTGGCACAGCGAAAAGGAAACCAGGTGCGAGGCACTATCGCGCGATAGTATTTGTCAACATACATAAGTAATGCAATCACTTGACTTGTGGCTTTTTGAGAGGCTTGTTTTTGGTCGATTATAGATTTGGTCGATTATAGATTATAGATTTGTTTTTGGTCGATTATAGATTTGGTAGATTATAGATTTGTGTAAGTATTTTAATTACATGAGGTATATAGTACGTTGGTACGTTAGCAAACGCAGTGAATTATTTAGTTGAGGTCTTAAATAACAACTTCTTGGGGTGTTAAGATAACTCAGATATATGATGTTATGTACCAATGTACTAACTAGAAAGAAATTGGTTGCCGGTAGACCTTATAGCAAAGGAGCAATAGTTTTGCCGACTCTGTTGATTCTCATCAGCAGTCGGGTAGGCTTATTGAAAGTGCAAGACGTAAACTTGCTTTACAATCCGTATTATGATTTGTCTGTTCGTTATCAACAGCACGTTACTAAAACCTGGACCGGGGAACGGGGAACGGTCAATATGAGTCGGGAACGGTCAATATTTACAATATCTGAATTCCCAGTTACCGCTGACTACAATGACCACAGACTCATTTATGCAGGGTTAGCCTCGACCTAATGTTAAATATTCATAAATACCAATGAAGATATGAGTTATTCACAAGTCGTTGTATTGTTGGAGGCTCGGACTTCTAATCGTTCTCGCCGGTATTTATGTATATTCAAGACCAAGTCGAGGCTAACCCTGCGGAAATGGGTCTGTGGTCATTGTAGTCAGCGGTAACTGGGAATTCGAAACTGGTCTATTGTTCCAATCCGACAGCCTCCAAATAATTTGTAGATTCTCACACCTCAAAACTCATATTGACTGTTCTCCGACTCATATCGACCGTTCCCCGTTCCCAGTTTTAGTAACGCCCCGAACAACACTGCTTTGACATGGTAATGTTTATCCAGTATGAATTTGTAATAACTTTTTCAAACTCCTTTCTTGCCTACAGAATTAACCGTCTATGCGTTAGTTTTGAGCGCTCAAATCATACAAGGCCCTCTAGTTTTCAAGTTAACTTATAGCACCCAATGTTTGAATTACCTCAGCATCTTCTGCGAATTACTATTAATTTTAGGGCCTCAACTAAATAATTCTTTACATTTGTTAACGTACCAGCTGGCCGATAGCTAAGTGAAACTCGCAATTTATAATACGTATACGTAAAAAGGCGGGGTATATGATGATCCTATGGGCCACCGTAAAAAGCCGCATGTTTGAATTCGAGCATCTCTTAACAAGCTTTAACCCATAAACGACTCCAGCCCAGTCAGACAGGTGAAATGAGCTTGTCTGCAGAAAAGACCGAAAGGAAATTTACGAGAGAATGTATTCCTTTAGCGCCGTCTGCTGAGCCCACAGCTGTTTTCTCTAGTATGGAAATTTTGTAGTAAAGCCGGAGTGCAATTCAGGTACACTTAATCACTGAAAAGTGCATTGTCAGGTATAATCACTTCTATAAAGGCGATTATACTAGCTTATGTTGCGGTTATTTGATATACTCTGAACTTCTCATGTTGTTTCTACTACATAATGCTATATTTTTAAAAGATCAAGAGATAGCGATTTAGCACTTCTTCTTTTGACTACTCTAAATTCTCTTTCTTCATTATGAAAATGCGCAAAATGCAGTCTCAAGGAAGCCCAAGTTTTTTCAAATTTTCCCGGGGAAACATGCTCCCGGAACCCCCCTAAACGCTTTCACATTCACTGCAACCCCCCCCCAAGAAAGATCCTGTTTACGGACCTAGTTATTATTAAAAAGATAAGCGTAAGCCAAATATTGTTTTTTACTTGTGGGAAACGTTTGTCCACAAATACAGGGAGATCTCGGTGCGAGATTCCAGCTAAATCTGATTACAAAGGCTTTTGCTTTAAATTCTCAAACACAATTTTGTCTTAAACGTTGCAAAGATGGAACGGTGGGCTTAATAACAGGACGAAATGTACAAGACCCTTCGTTGTTATACCAATGCACATCACATTTAGGTGTGCACATGCGTTGAAATGCATACGCACATCTGAGTTACAAGTGCAGATGGGGATCTTATTTATTGATGCGCATGCACTTCTAATTTTGAAATGTGTATACGCATCCTGTTTTAGATGCGTATACACAATTCCTTTTGAGGTGAGCCTGCGCTTCTCATTTTGGACTGCACTTGTGCATGTCTTTTTTAGTTATGCATGTGCTTTTCTATTTTACTGGGCTTATTCGCATATATACCTATATTTTGGATGCACTTTTACTCTTCCTAATTTCGGTGAGGAAACGCCATGCTTAGTCTAGATTTGTTGGTATGTTGTAGAAACAGGTTAACGATCTAGCAAGAATTTTTTCAATTGATAACTAATGTTAAAGTTCAATCTTCTCTGCCAGGCTCTTATGTTCATGCATTACCCTGTAGTTGTAGGAGACGTTGACAGAAAGGAGAGGACGTATACAGATCAGTCTTACCTTTCAAAATTGTCTCGGACTTCAACTCTTACTAAAGTGCTTACACCACATATTGAGATGTCGGTGCAAAAGCATGCACTTAACGCAAATTATTTACGTCATAAAACCTAGAAAATACAAGTAAAAAGAATTAAAGATCTCATTTTTTAAAGTATTTTAAAAGTTAAAAGATGGCGCAAAATTGTGATGCAAAATAATAAAGAAGGTTTATCAACTCATTTATGTGTAAAACGCAGTTGAATTCTAAACAAAGGGTGCATTCAAAGGCTCGGTCAGGCTGCCATAGTAACCAAAATGTCAGTAAGAGTGCAAGGGTTAAGAAGCTGAAACATCAGCTCTCAACAATTAGCAGTACTATTTTACTACAAATGTGTAAGCGTTTCATAAATTTCGGTTGCGAAATCACCACCTTAACTTCAACTCTGTTTCTGTTATGACCATGTGTCCAGTGTTGGACTTTGACGCTCGCATCAGCGAGATCTGATGGTCTAACGGCCGCTCTGGGTTAACTTCGAAAACCGTTTTAGGTGGCTCCGCATCCATTTAAGATCAATCTTCAAAATTTCGGAGCACTTACAGAGTATTCCGTTCAAACCGTTACACGACAAGCTGCGCACAATTTTCTAAAGAACGAGAAATGCGGAGAAAAATTATATGCCATTCCGGGGTATTCTGCAATCTGGCCAACAATTCTGCACCAACTCATTTAAGATAAGTTTCCAAAGTAATTTTCTGAATTTGAAATTAGATATATCAAAACCAGATTCGAGGGTGTTGAATGTATATATACATAAAAACCATAACACGGACATTTACCAATATAGCACGGTTGAGATTTCTTAATACAAACATAAAACGTATGTTAAAGTCAAATTTGAATGCAATCGTGTTCTTTTATACGTTCATACTTAGAAGACCAGAATGAAGCTGTGTAAACTAGAACTTGAAGCAAACATATTTTGTTGTGATCATAGATGTGATATTAAATGGCCTGCTATATTAGTTCGCCAAATTGCAGCTTCCAGGAACACCAAATCATCATTGAGTAAAAAGCTATAAAGATGTAATTGTAACTTACCTCGTGATATCATTTCCCTAACGAAATTGCAGGCGTTTTGATGCTATTTTAGAATGCTGTAGAAGACACTTCTAGTTTTAATGGTAAGTTTACACGATAAATTTACAACTTGAACACATTCCTTTTACACAACAACTACCAAAATCTTTTTTCTTTTTTTCATTGACAAATCCCTGGAGAATCTCAAAACAAAGGTATTAATTTGAAAAACAAATGATGTCATGAAAAGGATTCCGGTGGTGTCACCATATTTTAAAAATGTAAATGTACCGTATTCATTCTTCTCCATTCACTCAGTGGTTATTCAGCAACGGCCTCTGTATGTTTCTGTCTCAGTGACAAATCACAATAAAATTGAAAAGCAAGAAAACATTTGACAATAATCAAAAACGTAAAGCTTTTCGTGTTTTGCACGTTTAGTTATTTTTTTTTGTCTCTTGTGAAAAGAAAAACGCCAAAAAGTGTTTGAGGTCACATTGGTAAGTTGCATTAAGTAATATCCGTGTCCCTATAGGAAATATCATGATAAAATAAGTAGGCAAGCTTATTCAAAGCAGTACTTTTGATGATCGATAGAGGCACAGGAACCGTTTAATGTATCAGTTTACTTTGTAAAATGTGAAGTTTTCATCTGAAAATAATGAGGAGTAACCTTGTTTTGTGTTAGTTAGAGGGTGATTACACGAGACCGGCCCGAACTCAGACTGGTTCAGCTAATTTTTGTTACACGAGATCGGTACGAAAGCTACGAGTCCAGTGAATTTTGTTGGGGTACGTATACGGTAGGGGGGGGGGGTACACACCCAGGACGGCTAGGTACCAACAATTTCTACGTTCCATGTATGTCCACCAAAGTCGATCAAAAAAGTCTCATAAGTTTCGTAAGCTGAGACTCTCAAAAGGCAAATTTAAGGGGTAAACGCACTGATGAGCTCTTTTCTTAGTCGTTCCGATTAATGGTAATGCCAGCTATTACGTATACAGGTATTCGGACTTCTTTTTAACTGAGCCTTCTGCTGCCGACCTTTTTGGCCTGTGGGAGAGGGGGTGCGTGCGCATCTCCTCCTGCCTACGGTCCTGGAATTGTACCAATCTGAGTCGAGTTTTCGTACCAAACTCAAATATTCCGATAAAAGGATTTGTACAAAGACTGATCTGAGTTCGTACCCGTCTGAGTTCGGACCGGCGGTCTCGAGTAATCGCCATTTTAACTTAGCTTACTTTTAAAGACAAGAACCATTCAAATTTCCTGACATTTTCATGGATAAGGTGATCGTTGAAATTCCTGTGGCCTGCTTACAAGTGGTTGCTATGGCTATATCAACACATTGTCCGCTATTTCAGTGAATGCTTAATAACGCAAAATATAATGGTTGTAAAACTCGGCCAGATTTTGTGTTATAAGGTTTTGTTCTTTATCTCTTTTGTTCGTTAGCTTTAATTTGACTTTGCTCAAAACACAAAAGTTATTGAAATGCATACAAACAACAAACGAACGATCTGATCAACATAAACAAAACAGCTTTGTATACTTTATTTGAAGTTTTGGAGCATCACAACAAGTTAGTTCTATTTGCAACGTTCAGTGCCAAAATTACTTTCAAACCACTTGAAGGACTGGAAACAAGTTCCTCTTAAATATCACTGAATGTAGGTTTCTTGGCAACTACCCACCCACCCCTCCCTTAGGTTAGGGTTAGACGCAAGGTTTGGGTTAGGTTAAGGTTTACGTCTAGGGGAGGGGTGGGTGAGTAGTTACCTTGAAATCTACATTGATCTCGATCTTTCAAGGCGAGTGTAGACTTGAAGATTTACAATTGTAGAAGGCTTTATTTTTGGGGGGATGGGGACAACGTGGTGGTGAGACAAGCACTTAAAAAAACAACGAAAAATGGAGCAAATTTTAAGACCATTTCTCATTTAAGCGAAGGAGATCGCGAAAACGTTGCTGAAACCACCTGTAAAATTACGCAAATTTTAGGTATCCCTTTTTTCGGTCAGTTACTGATTTGCCTTTATTACCGTTTTAAAACACAACTCCGAACTGGTCACGTCAACCTTTACTTTCTCTTACCTCTTGCTGGTAGCTGGGATCTGTCCGTTCTAGTTTTACCTATTTTTTGTTGATATAAGCAAACTTCAAGACTGTGTTCCTACTTTGTTTTTTGTATTGTAGCAACAAAGCAGCAATGTTTTGAGATTGTCGTTATCTGAACGAAAAACAGCTCAAATGCAGTATCCACGCCAGGATCTAGGATTTTGCAAGAGCTACGATTCAGTGTAAGCGTCGAAGGGTTGATATTTTATTGAACTGTGAAGGCATGCTCCCTTGAAATTTTTAAAATCTTTAAAATCAAGGTCCCCCGAAACGCGTATTTACTCAATTTAAAAGTTTCTTGTCCAACCGAAATCACGCAAAAACTGTTTCAGTGACGCGACCCGTTCAGTTGAGAGAGCGATAATAACAGGCAATAAAACTAACGTAAAAAGTTTGTTTCAGCACTTATTATTTGCGTTTATTATAGATTTATAAATGTTTTAACACAAATGATTAAAATCATATTCCCACAAAACTTTTTCCAAATCGATTTCTGACGAAGCCAGTCGAACCGGCGCCTGGATCCACCCTAGAATTGTGAACGAGTTATTTTATATTACGATATATATAAATGTAGACCTAAAATTTTGAGTATAGAGCTTTCAACGTAAAACAGTTTGCACAATCTCTAATGTATTGTTTTTATTCTAAAGGTATAAGAGGAGTGAGGAATAGGGTTCTAACCCCCATGATCAATTGTCAAAAATATTTTACCAGTTCTAACCAGATGTTGTATGACACTAACTCGATAACATCTCTCTTCAATTAAAAACTATGTGCGCAAATAAGGCACTGTTTTCAAAATTTGCATTTTTGTACTCAAATATCTGCTAAATCTAGTAAAAAGTTTTTTAATAATTTCAAAAATTCAGTTGGCCTTGAAAATTTGGGATCTGACTATTTTATACTACTGACGAATCAAATCATTGAAATGGTGGAGATTTTGTATTCTTGATAGGGCTTCTTTCGCAATACCTTCCATTTCCAAATACTGAGTCAAAGTCGTGTCCATAACCATTTCCCCTTTGACATATCGAAACAACGGACAACTGAATGGAGTGTGACAGTGTACTGTTGCCGATGGTGTGCAGACAGTACAGCAAGATTAATATTCTAACAACTTCTTATATACCACCCATCATGCTGGAAAGCAAAACGACCTATCATCTAGCACAATGCTTCAAGACGTTATGAATACGCTTTCCGACTTTCATTCTTACGTCGGAAAGCTTCAGTTGTAAATTGTGAAAACAAAACAATCCCTTAAACCTAAACCTAACCCTAAACTTTATTCCATTGACTTGTAACTCATAAATTATGATTCATTGACTTGTTTGACTTTCAACCTTTCTCTTAACAAACATTAAGCAGTGATCATTGGGACATTTCTACGTCTTACAACACACTCGGCCATCGCATCCTTGATGACGTCACCAGCTAGTTCTGTATTGAACTCCATGAGCTGGGTGAGATTGTCAAACACCTTATTTGGATAACAGAACTCGAAGGTGCTGTAAGCTTGGTTAGGATCCTCAAATACAGAAAAGTTACCAGCCTCTTTCTCTTCCTCAGTTTCTCGTAGAACACCTGCGAAGAGGTTGAGTCAGATAAGCCCGGGGGGGGGGGTACTTCAGGGTGAAAGTGGTCCCTAAAAAATACCTAGTGGAAAAAAAAATTCACCCTAATTTCACCTTCAGCGTACCGTTTTAGCTCGAATAACCCCTAAAAAAGAACAGATTTTCTTCTGAGTGCGATTTTCGCTCAAATATACCCTAAAAAATACCAGATCGCCGATTTTATACCCTAAAAAATACGACGGTCATACCTACCATCCAAATATAGGGAGTACCCCCCCCCCGGGCAGATAAGTACCTATTGCTTAAATGTCCTAAGCTCGTCAAAGTAGATTTTAGCAAACTTAAATAAACTAAAGATACCTTTAACTATTTCCACAAAGACATTTTTGAATGATTAAAGATAATTCTTATATAAATACGCACATACATACATACATACATATATACATACATACATACATACATACATACATACATATATGCATATATACATACATACGCATACACACACACACACATAAATATACACTGAACCACATTTGCATGTATTTGTACGTATTAGTATACACATATAATTTGCTCTGACGAAGGCATCATTTCGCCACCAAACGTTATGACGGAGAACATTCCATATCGACTCGAGATGACGAAACCACACACTTACGCAAGTTCATACGCACTTACATCAATACATGCATTCCTATTTCCTTAAGCATATCAACATCAATTAAAATATTTTTACTCTGTACTCCTGACCTTAGCTCAATTATTTTTCACATTTATTGTATAAAGGCTATTTACGCAAGTTCATACGCACTTACATCAATACATGCATTCCTATTTTCCTTAAGCATATCAACATCAATTAGAATATTTATACTCTGTACTCCTGACCTTAGCTCAATTATTTTTCACATTTATTGTCTAAAGGCCACCTGTCTCGATTAGCCCTTATGGTTATTTACAGGTAGCCTGCACTCATAACTTTGTAAACCTATGAATCCCTTATGTAATATCATTCTTATTAATTCCAGAGTGTAAATAAATTATTGTTGTTGTTGTTGTTGTTGTTGTTGTTGTTGTCCTACATATACAAGTACACACGCAATAAAGTAGTTAAGAACATATATTTGTAGACGAGCAAAATCACAAGCGTAAAAGAGCACGCCCATTTTAGAAATTAAAAGTACTCCCCGTTTACCTGGTTTCTTGTAATATCTGAACTTATCATTGACCAGTACAATGTGAATGACAATGGGGCAGGTGGGGTCGGT
>JAOBYE010281541.1:5479-15947 GCA_025403585.1 Parazoanthus swiftii | reverse complement strand
AAAATAGGTACTATTTTGCTCTTTGAGACGTTTTCATGATTTCAGGAGACCCCTTTCCTGTTAAAGTGCTTCATATATCTGACTTTTCACCAGATATGTTTGGGTGAAAACTAAGAACACCCTGATTTTCTAATAAATCTAGTCAGAAACAAAAGGGAAGGGAATATAACCAAAAGTCGAACTGAAATGGTACTTGGAGTCAAATGACGAGCATTTCGAATAAGAAAGTCTTTCCTGCACACTGACAGTTTATTTGACCAAGTACGGAAGAAGCAATTTCATTGTACAATATGCAACGAGACTGCAAGTGCTTTACGTGACACAGTTAATACTCACCAAAGATATAATAAATACATTAATTCTAGAGTAATTTGTCTTTGAAAATGTCGACACTTTCAAAAGGCTGGCAGCAGCTGTATATACTTTATGACCACTTATTTTCCCAAATTTGTCTATCGTATTGTTCGAAATCACTTTTTCATTGAGGTACTGATTTTGCTACGCTCTATCGAATTATGGACCAGTTAAGTTTGAAGCTTGCAACTGAACTGATGCTAATAAGTCAATATGTAAAAACAAAACACCGCCAAAAATGCGCTTATAAGTATGTTCATGATCTAGGCGACGCCACCATTGAGGTGAAGGGGTTTCGTAAATTGAATTAGAACTAGAGTTTTCAGTAATTTGAGCACGGTTCACCGCACTAAGGTTTCATTGATAACTAGATTTTGAACATGAAAACCACTTTTCCAATTAAGCTTTTTTGCACCAAACTACCTTACTACTTCATCAACATGGCCTACAATCTTTATGATTGCTACTAAAACAAGCTGTTGCTGGATATTTTGACAGTAACTACCGTACGAGCTGCAATTCCAGTGTTTTTTAAAATATCTTCACAAAATCGAGACCAACCCTTGAAAAAAAAATCTTTTATATCTCGAGGTTTGACACTGTTATAAAACCTAGAGTTTGGAGCTTTGTAACGCTATCATTGTTCTCGAAGTTCAATGCTCTCCATGACATTGTCTGCATTTCTGAACCCTGTTCTCTTGCTTAGATGCGACTCTCTTGGCTGGAAACAGTCATTACATTTGTTAATACATGGCCATGGACAACACAGCAGATCTCGGAAACCTTTGCGATAGTTTTCGTTAAATACATAATACACTACAGGGTTAACCACACTGTGCAAGAAAGGAAGTTTGTCGATAAGCAATGTGACATAGCAAGGTAATCTTCTGGTAGAGTTGAGAAGGAAATACAGAAAATATGCTACATGATATGGAACCCACACTACGTAAAACACAACGACAATGATTACAAGCATGCATGCAGCCTGTCGGTTTTCTCTTGCTCTCATTTGAACTACTTCATTTGCCAAGTGAAGATTGTTTTTCTGTCTGTACAGAAAAGTTATAATACTGCAATACAGAACGGTGAACACAACAGCACCAACAAAGGTCAGAGAAGAAAACATTATCCAGTTTATGCGTTGCACTTTCTCCGTTGACGAGTCACAATGAAGTCCAGTTTCATCAGTAACAAGTTCGGCTTCATAGAACTCATGTGCCCAAAATGCCACCGACACCACCCATGTTGCAGCAATTATCAGCCGACATTTGTTTCGTGAGAACAAAGTCGACTTCATGGGAAACAGAATGCCGTGAAATCTGTCAATCGCAATCGTCATCATACTGAATAAAGACACTAGAATTGATACTTTCCAAGCGATCATCACAAGCTTACAAAGAACAGTGCCGAGTACTCCATCCGCCAGCCAGACGTCGTCATGATATACGTAACTTATAAACTCTGGCAGAATAACCACAGGGATGATTAAATCGGAGATGGCCATGTTCACTATGAAATAATGCACGGCTGTTCTCAGAGTTTTGTTTCTGTAGTAAACAGCTACAACGAGTACATTTCCCACCAATGAAAGAGTCATAAAAATAGAATATATGGCAATTTCAACGGCTTTCAAATTGCAAGTGGTGTGATTAGTTCCGACGTTGCTAACACTTCCATTCAGTTCTGCCATTGTGATGAAACCTGAAAGAAAACACACCCATGAACATAATTAGATAAATATTCGAAAGTATCGTGATTGCGGACAAAGGGAACGTGTCCAGAAAGTGAAAGTTATCACACTGATTTAATTAACAGTTTATATTCCCCGCATTGCAGGTGACTAGTAACTGTTGTATACTTACCGAGCCGCCAATTTTACATTTGGAACCAGTGTGTAAAACTGCAAATTCCTGATTTCAAAGAGAAGAAAAAAGCTAAAACCTATCTCCAAAAATCGAGGAACACACTATCTTATGCGCTGAAGTTGTGAGCACTATTATCGCGACAGTTTCTTTTGTGGTTTGTAAGCTTGTACGTTGAAGCTGAAACGTTAAATCATGCTTGCCTTTGAAAACAGAAAAATAAATTTTGTGGCTTTATTATGTTGTCATTCGTAAGCTTTCTCGTTATTGTAATCACTTTACCATCCGAAACAGCCGCGGAGTGAAATGTGCTTGATTCATGTCACACATGAACACCCGGAAGTGAATTTTTACTCGGGCTTGAGGTTTCGGTTCCATTCTTTTTACTCGGGCCGGAAGGCGCCGGCTTAAGGTTTCGGTTCCGATCTTTTTATTTTTATTTTCCGTGTCGCGATTGGCTAGCACTTAGTTTAAACTCTATACGTTGTCCCATAAAGCAAGATGGCGGAAAAGACCTGTCGATATCTGCAGCTTTGATGAGCTGAAAGAGTTTAAATATTTTGAAGAAGAGTATTTCGGAAAATCTTGAAAAAAGATCCCGGCAGTGCTTCGGTTTGAGGAATTCGCCGTTTACAAGATAAAGTAATTAGTCAAATGAAACTGAATATGGTTGATCACGCCACTTTGTTTGCGTGCGTCTGATAGGACAAGAACAAGTTAGCAACAAGCCCAACACTGACAGTGCGAGTTCGAGGAGGCAACAACCAATTAAAACGATCTCTGAAACAGTATTTGTGCATTCATATAATATTTTAAAGTAAGACTGAACGACGGATCGATGTTCGACTGTGGATCAAACTGAAGACTTGGATCTAGAACTGTGTGAGTATTTACAAGTGTTAAATATCATCATGGTTTATATGTGGTACAAACTGATATCCACTTGTTTTAATGGAGAATAATATTACAAATTAAAATCGGCAAGCTTTAAAAAATAGGTGCTCTTGTCTTGCAGTATTGTTAACTGATGAGTTGTGAAATACATGTAAAGGCACTTCGATTATTAAAAGGAACCTATACAAATGTTGAAAAACATTTATCTTAAGCTCCAGTATATTTATCAACATCTAACATCTTCAATATCAATACAAAAATAAGTAGTTTGGTAATAAGAATGAAGAACTGATCAGAAACAGCATTTTTTCCGAGATGAATAGCCAAATTCTTCCAACATATTTCATAAAATAAAATGAACAGAGTTAAAGAGTGTTAAAAAAGTCGTTTGTAGCGAAGAACAAGGAGGTCTGGAATTTACAAACAATTTCTTGACATTTCAAGTTGGTAGTAAGAGTAATTGTATTTGCATTGGCTACACTGAAACACAGCCTAACACCTGCACTAAGACGAAGCCAGTCTGTTCTATTTGAGTTTTGGCCAACTAAGTTAGCAAATAAATTCCGGTCATCTTTTTACTAGCATCCACTCCGCATCATGTATGTTGGTTCAAATTTCTTTTACTAAACAATGTACAAATTCTAGTGAAAAAAAAAGAGACAACAGTTAATGCTGTTTCAGTCTCAGTCAGTAGAGCAAAGAATAATTGTTTGGTAATGATTGTGATAGTTGAGGTTTGGGGATATCTAAACTAGATATGATACTAGAGCTCTGAGAGTAAAATTATCTCTTTTACTGCTGTTTATAAGCAACCCTAAGTTCTGTACTTTCACTGTACAGTACATGCATGTTAATTAATTACACACTCTCAAAGGTTATACAAAATTGTAATAATCAGACCTCACTGCTAATCATGATTTGTGATCAATGCAATATAGAGAGTTAGTATAATATGATACGAATGCCCAACCCCCCAGGTGACATAAAATTATGGTAACCAATGAAGTTCTACACAGAAATTAACCCATGTGAAGATGCATTTGTCCAAGTTCTCTGTGGTACACTACAAGGTTGCTCTTCATTTGCTTCCACATCATGATAAAGTGATTGCCAGTTTCTTTGAATTACGCATTACTATCACAATCATTGAAAGTGTGCTTGGCTTCTAACAAAGAATTGATTAATCAATGTGGCTCGAGTAAGGCTATTTGTATAGCCTTTTGTTAACAGTTACTCTCAGAAGTGGAGGTGACTTGTTTATCTATTGCGAGTCACCGATACTGAGGGAAAGAACCAGTTTAGCTTATAGCAAATAGTAAACAAATGAATACAAGTAAAATTTTTTGAAAAACGTCAAGTTTTGGATGACAAGAAACACAAAAATCTCCCTTAAGTACAGAACTGCTTGCGCTTACTTCCGTGCTTACTGATATTATGAAAACTCGGAATGGTTATTGATTAATCTACGAAGTGGAGGTGACTAGCGATGGATATCCGCCGAGCTGCTCCGATTTACAAGGGCGTAGCCAGGATCTCCCAGAAGAGGGGTTTCAATAACAGATAGGGTGGGGTTCTTGGTGATTTGATTTAGAATACTCCCCATGCCTCAAAAGTAGATTTGCTGACACCCCAGGAATTGTTAAACCTGAAATTGTATTTACCTGGCAAACCAGCGAATAGCCGGAGAATCTTACAATACAAACTTTGCTTTCCTTTGTTAGAATGCTCAAATTATTCCAATAGAACAAGGGAAAAAGAACCTGTTATAACTGGCAACAATCAGGCCGAGAGAGATCAATAGCAAGGTGCGTAGAAAGAGTCCAAAGAAACTTCTCCAATTTACCGGTTGCTCTTGTTGCCAGCACTGGAATCCGACATGTTGGTATATTTGGAAGTTCAGTAATGAAACGTACCAGCTGCATGTTCACTTGCAGCGAAGCAGAAGCAGTGTCTATTACATTTCCAGAGTATTTTTCTGGTAGCATTTAAAGAATTGTTTGTAGAAGAAGAGAACTGCGCTCTTGGAAGCAATATCAGTTTTGGAATTCTCGGACACGAAGTAAGTGCATGAGGACGACTCTTTCAACGAATTAACGTTAGCTGACTCGTGCGACCAGTTTTTCCCCTCTCCTTCCTCCTTAAACTTAATTCTCGCTTCTCCACTTCCCCCCTCTTCTTTCCCCTACTTTTCGCTTTTTTATCCTTCCAGTCTCGTCCAGTTAACGCGTAGTGGTAGAGTGTACTCGCTGCATGTGTTCTCAGTCAGGAAGTGTTATCTGCTCACGCCAGGGAGAGCAAGCCTTATTTTGTCCGTATACTCTGAATACACGGCTTACGCCGACCATGCCATGCAGGAAATACAGTAATACGCATTTCATTACATCAAGCTTACATTAAGTTTCTTCTTTGCCTTTGGGTTAGGCTATAAGGTTAGGGTCAGGGGTAGTAGTTTTTGGGCGATCGAATCTCGTTTTACACTTGTAGACAATATTGGACTTTTGTTCGAAGTGTGATCTGCTGTTACATATTTATGCCTCCTCATTAGCAAGCAAGCTAAAAAACGAAAAAAACAATTCAATGAAGTAACCTTAAAAAACTTACCGTTAAATAATATCGTGTCGCAGTCAACTTTTCTGCTACTTGTTTTACCGCTTCACCACGCGCTTGACAGCTGTTCTGAATGACTAGTAAACGAAAAATATATATTCAACACCTACAAAAACTTCGAGTATCCTTTAACCAATTCATTTTGTCAATAAACTTTAAAGACACGAAAAAACTGTAGTGTATGCTTTCCAAAGACAAAAAAGGAAGACAATTTACGCTACCTTGTTTAGTTTTTAGAATCAACACTGAAAGATCAAAGATTTGAGTCGAGACGACTATTTTAGTATGAGTTGTTTTAGTTTCCGCTTTAAACAGCAAGGAGGTATAAATTTTAACGATGTAGTGGTTCACTTCGATAGGATAATTCAAGTACTTTTCAGTAAACATTAAAGCATGGTTCGCATTTGTGAAACATATATTCAATCTGCAGGCAGTTTTGTTTCCTCCTTTGAGGACTCGTAAGTGCAGCTCAAAGACGAGTTTGGAGACTGGACTTCTGTGTGCCAGACTGAAACTCAAAAACGTGAGTTACGCACAATTCAACATAGTCCAATAGAAGTTGGACCTTCAACAAAACAATACCAAAAACTACGCATATAAATACATAAAACTATGTAGATAAAATGGATAAAATGGCTAAAAAGTTAAAACATTAAAATAATCTTGTATAATCTGAAATTTTCGATTTTCACGCTCAGCGGCGATCATCAGAGTTCCAAGAAAGTTTGAAACTACAGGCATAAATGTATTTTCATGCCGGTATTTACAAACTAATTCAGACGAAAAACTAGTGTACCTTTTATACTTTTCCATTTTCGGGCCGTGAGATAAAGATTTCCAAAAGTGCACTGAGAAATTTATTTCAAATAACTTTTTGTATAAATGTTTCATAAGTGATCAGCCATTGAACCCACAACACAGACGCCGTGCATTAAGTTGTTTTTCCAAGTTGCTGTAGTATACACGCATTTTTTTTATAAGAACCAGTAGAACTGGTCGAGGCTTGTTGTTCTTAACTTTTCGGCGATTTGAGCCTCAAATTGTTCTTAAATTATTCTTATTTCTCTGAGTGGTCTAAATTGAATAAAACTAAGCCTAAGGTAGTGCAAGTACATGTATTGGAAAACGAATTGCTTGACGGGTGTATTGTTGATCATTTCATCCCCGCATTTATTATGGCTTCGCTGAGTCATTTTCCCGAGACGAACTCCAGTGATTATCCGGGGAAAAAATTTAACTATCGAGCCCGAGCCTCAGCTTGTTCTTATATTGCTCTTGAATTTTGGCCAATCTGAGCCTCGTTCTTATAAAGTTGTTCTTATAATAAAAGCGTGCATTCCTACCGTGCAGAACACCTAACTCTTACTTCAAAAAACAACTAAATGACGCTTAGTATTTATTGCTTTTGTGAGTCATGCCGTTTCTTTTATTTCTGAATTAATTCCGCTGTTTCTCATGTTGGATTAACATGCCTTTAATGCAAATAGGAAATTTAAGTGTGTCTACTTTGAGAGGGACGTCAAAGAATTATGAATCGCACCATTTACCAGAATAAGCTCAAACAGCTTCCAGTGAAAATGAAAAAAAAAAAAAAACATGTTTGAAATGAAATTCAAAAATAATATTGCCATATATATTCAGAATAAATGTAATTAAATATTTATATATCTATAGATACGAATATAAAGACGCGCGAGAAATAGCGACCTTAAGGAAAACTAGAAAAAGTTAGCTGCATGTAGTTATATAAAGTTATCTCAATCAAATAAAAAAGAGATTTTATGAACGCTCGTTTAAGGACTTTGCAGGTCCTACAATGTAACGACGCAGAAAATAAGCATAAACATTGGTGACAAGTTTCGCAATTCTTACAATAACAATAGTAATAATAACAATAAAAATGATAATAGTAATAGTTATAACAATAATAATAATAATAATAATAATAACAACAATAATAATAATAGCGGAGAGCGAAGTCTAACTTGAGTGAACTAAAACTTAACTCCGTCTTAAGCAATATTTTTTGTTAGGCCTCATTACGACTGCAATGTTGGATCTGTAGAATAATTGAAATCAGTCTGATGAGTATGTAAGTAACTGAACATAAATTCCGCTTTTCGCCATAGAAGTACTAAAATCAAAAGTTGTGCAAAAACTGAATTTGTTGAACTGCTTGATAGTAATTCTTGAAAGCCGCGAAACAACCCCACACAGATAAAGGTACCTTTGATAGAAAAATTACGTGTTGAGGCGAAATTCAGTTATTAACAGTTTCTATTTTATCATAAAACGAGCTGCGGCTGTTTTTAGGCTTTCCTAAAACGCGGGCCAACCAGCGATCACTCACACTCGGTAAGCATAGAATATAGGAAATAGACTGTTGTCGCAGTTTCATGACAAGAGAATAGTCAGACTCGAATACATCATTTTTATATATACGACATTATTTCAATTCATGTATCAGCGTTATAAATAACTATTCGTTCATCTTAATATGAAACATGACCTCTAATATCACTGAGCAAACGTTTAAACAATGAAATGTCGATGATAAGAAAAGACGATTTCATCTTTATTGGTTTTGAAGAACTTTCGAAATATTTTATGTTAAATGTCTTTGGAAAATCCAAACCAAAAATATTTCTTAAAAGACATAAATTTGGAAATATTAAGGAACGAGCAGATGTTTTTTTTTTAAAAAAAAACTCCGACTGTTTCAGGCTTTGCTATTCGAGAGCTTTGCATTCAATGAAAGACAAAGAAATTTACTGATACCGGGAAAAAATCAGGCTGTTCAGTTGGACATATATATAGTGAAAAAGTATGATGTGTAATTAATATCTTATGGGGTTTTTTTTCAAAATAAGAAAGTCGGTTGAGTCTTTTGTTTATCGCCCGTAAAACGCAAAACGAAATAAAACGTTGAGCAACAAGTAGACCAGTGTCTACAACAGTTAATTCTCGTTTAACCGACTTCAGTAGAGATTTGAAGATATTTTAAAGAAGTTGTCTGGTCAAAATTGTTGAACGTTTTTGAGGCAAAATGTCAATGAATTGCCTGTTTTCGTTTCCAAAAGGAGAAATGCGTCAACGAGAATGTACTTTTTCGGGGGTGGAAGTGGAAAGATATGAATCGATTGTTTTTTCGGTTGTTATTCATTATTCATCTCCAAGCCTTTTATGTTATTTGATTTTCATCTTTCCATCACAAAGACAAGAAGTCTGTGTCGCTTTAATGGCCTTTAAATTATTTACTTGTGAATTGACTCTCATTTAGTTGCTCATGCAGCGTTTTGAAAAATTGTTGTCACTATTGATCAGCTGGCAGTTCCGTCAAACTGAGTGGTGCATGTTTCTTTGTCATATAGTCTTATAGTCTATGCAAACGAATGCTATAAATAAAGAAGACATATAATATAATTATATTCAATCTGCAGGCAGTTTTGTTTCCTCCTTTGAGAACTCGTAAGTGCAGCTCAAAGACGAGTTTGGAGACTGGACTTCAGTATGTCAGACTGAAACTGAAAGAGTGAGTTACTCATAATTCAACATAGTCCAACAGAATACCAAAACATTACCAAAAACTACGCATATAAAAATATTAACTAAACATAGATGAAATGTATAAAATGGCTAAAAGGTTAAAACATTAAAATAATCTTGTATAATCGTAATAATAATAATTGTAACTTTCGAGTTTCATGCTCAGCGGCGATCATCGAAGTTTCAAGAAGGTTTGAAATTGCAGGCATAATACATTTTCGTGCCGGTATTTACTAATTAATTCAGATCTATTGTTCAGTGTTCAAGGTCCTAAAGGTCCTGCACAGATCTAGATTGCTTGTTTCTCGTGTTAAATTACTACTTGTGGTTGTTGTCTTTTGCTTGGAGGCCGGGTGCATTGACTTGCACTCTGTAGACTAGGCGGCGCCGTTCAGGGGGCAATCGGTTTTTTCCTGCAGTTGCACGGTTTATCCGGGACAGGGGGCCTTGTTGTGTCGTCTGATGACTGTGGTCATGTTTCCGACGTAGCTGTAGATGATTTTTACATTTATTCTGTTATGTATCTTGTGCAGCTTGTTGGTATCTGGGAAGTGCTTGCCAATCAAGCGAACAAGAGTTTTCCCTTCTGTTATACTATTTTGCATTATGTATAGCTCACTCTTTATAAATATGTAACAAAAGTTCTGCATGTGGGAACTGAACAAGAGACAGGAATTCAATTCTAAGCGTAGAGCTAGGTACAACAGGTTCATTTTATCCTTAAAATTATGAGAGTAAACTTTCATACATTTTAGTGCTATTGTTTTAAAAGTATTATCTATCGAATGTGTATATGAATTATGCCAGTAAAATTAGCTTGTTTTGCGCTGCCAGAATGTTGTGGTAGAGCCAACCACCAATGAAGATCGAATTACCGAAATGTATGTATATTGATGAAAGGAAAAAATACAAAGCGACTGTACTTTCACCCCATATATATTTTGTATATATGTAATCGAAGATGCGATAACAGCAGCAACAACAACAGCAACAGCAGCAACAACAACAATAACAACATCACTAAAACCCAGATGCGACAACAGCAACAACAACAACAACAACAAAGTTTTCATGCTTGAGTAGGGGTAACTTTGCAACTAATGGGCTTCAAGCTAGACATAGAAAAGTAAAAATTATTTACAAAAACAGCCCTCCCCAAAGACTTTATTATTCTCATTCGCTGCTAGGGGTCCCTCCCCGGGGTT
>JAOBYE010281430.1:0-15949 GCA_025403585.1 Parazoanthus swiftii | reverse complement strand
TAAAACATGCACTTTGTGACGTTTGTTTCTGTGAATTCTTGCTCGCAGCACTTCACTTTCTCTAAGAAACTTCTAGTACTAAATTATAGGACTGACACCGGACAAACTTTCAAACTTCTTATACATGTAGACGTTTTCATTTTTGGTTTTTCAATCGTTCCAAGAGCCAAACCTATTGCAGTTTAGCATTTCTTATAATCCTTCCATCTAAAAAAAGCAACATTAATTTGGTTTACCAGTTTTGAAGACAAAATGGTGCTTGCTATCTGATCACTTGAAAAACAAGAAACTTCCAAACCACCTCAACCCCCCACCCCTCCCCCCATGGAGAGTATGGCCAGTTACCCAGAGTTCATATCGGGCGAGATACAGGCGCGAAAAATGGAACTCGAAAACATGAAGCAAGTATGGCGGGGGTTGAACGAAATTTTAAATCCCCCGGGTATTTTCCGTTTCCTTTCCCGCCTTATGACATCCAGGAGGATTTTATGAAACAGCTGTATGAAGTTTTAGATGAAGGAGCGATTGGAATATTTGAAAGTCCAACTGGAACGGTAAGTGAAACATCACTGTGAAACTTCTTCGATAATTTTTCAACCCATTAAAATTTCTTTACTGGATAATAAGTTCCTGTAGGTTTTTTGTGCCTCTCGATCCGGCAGATTTCTCGGTAATATAGAGACAATGTGTCCAAAGATACAAATGGTGATTTTGATGACTAAAAAACGATCACAAATGTTTGCAGTCGTTGCAGTATTTCGTATAGATCCAAAACTGGCCAAACTTCAACATATGTCATCATATAGGAATCCGGCTCTCATAAGTAATGTCGGCTCGGTATTGGTTGTTTATTGAAACCTAGCTGCGTTACCTTTCAGTGTCGGTCTAAATCAGCTCGTAAGGAAGTTGTTACGATGGAACATGGTCATGGGCAGATCCAGACATTTCGTAAAGAAAAGGGTGGTGGTGGTGTGTGTAGGGGGGGAGGGGAGGGGGGGGCGAAATGATATAAATCTGTGCTTCAAATTACAGTATTTTTGTTTTGCTCAAAAAATAATTCCAAAAAGAATGACCAAGGCCCTAAGGGAATGTTGACAAATCAAAATAATTTTAAATAATGCCCAATGGACGTTAAGGGGAGAGGGGGTTTGGCTGTGGATGTTATGGCATTTTTTTTGACATTAAACAAATTTACAGTAGCTTGACAAAGTATGGAATGGACATTATCTGGGGAGGGGTGAGGGGGTTTCAGGATAGCACCCATTGGACATTGTTTAAAATTTTTTTGGTTTGTCAACGCCCCCTACATGCTTCACTCCTGATGGAGATAAAATTTATATTCCTCTCTGGCCGGTGCACTAACCAACTTTTGGATATCTGGTTCAAGTACATACATGTATGTACAGTGTAATGCATGGCAGGAGAAAAATGGTGCTGCCAGTATATTACTGCAGTAGGGCTATCCTGCAACTGAACATCCTGATTGATCATGATATAAATACATCTGAATGCCATCTGGAATACACCTGGATGCCATCTCATGATGACACATATTTAGCAGGCGGACCCTGAGCAAGTGTTGGGACTTTACAGAGGGCAGCTCACAAAGTTTACCATTTCTCCCTTCTTAAAAAATTTGCCCAGTCAAAGTTCTCCCCGTGCAGAGAACCAATTTATTCATTTTAGCTTTAGGGTGCACATCACCAAGCACTTAAGCCTCATGGAGAGGGTGTTTGTTCTAATAAACTGGCAGGTGTAGGGTGCAATATTGACTATATTACTTTGTAAATAGGAATACACCCAGGAAAATAAAACAACATCAACTGCAATACTTTTTATTCAGTTGATTAGTACATAGCAATTATCAAGTTTCACCAACCCTAATTGAGGCTGGTTGGTGATTACTGTCAGTAATACATTTTGAAGGAGAGACAGGAAGAATTCGATAAAGTAGAGAGGCACATTAACAACTGTATCCCAGAACTTAGGTAGCACTGATTTAATTATTAGCAATATACTGAAATATATGCAGTCATGTAACTACATGCTTGACGTACAATTTCACCTTCAGTTTAGATATTATTATTATTTATATTAGTTAATATTGGAGTTTTTTCCTTAAAAAAGGGAAAGTCCTTGAGTCTTATATGCGGTGCTCTGACATGGCTGAGAGATTATGAAGAAAAACAGAAGGCAGACATTTTGAAACAGTTATCTGAAAGGTACTATTAATTGTATATAATAATGAATAAAAAAATTGAAACAAAATTATTGTACATCATGTACTGTGCAGCAACTAGTTTTAACACTGAGGTAGTTTCATAAATTAAGTTGGTACCAAATCTTTATTGGGAATTCCAATGATTTAGTGTTTGAATACAATTATTTTGAAGTTAAGACAAACTGATTTTGAAGCCTTGTTGGGTTACCACGCAGGGGAACCATGATTGTAATACATGTAGTAACAAAAGAGTACACACTTCTAAATAGAGTCATGTATAGGGTTATCCAGGGCTCAATTTTAAGGAAAATGTTTATTGTACATGGGGCAACCAAGATTTATTTTTTATTCGTCCCTCAAAAGTTGAGGTCATCCTAAATAAAAGTGACTCAAACAGCTATAATAGGTGTTTCAGTGTGTTTTATACTTTTTCAATTTAAATTTTTAACTAGAAGTAAGGCCAAACCAAATCAATTTGTAACATATATCAATCAGTTGGTTCTAGTTGCCAAAGGATGACTAAGCTACTACTCTTGGTTGTCAGTTATCTCTGACGGTCGGACGACCATAAAAATCGAGCCGACCAGGAACTTTGTGAACTAATATTACATCTAAATGGCAAACTATTGGACAAAACGTCAGGTTTGTTGGTGAAAAACTAAACAGCCTACAAATCTCAAAGAAAACCTATATGCAGGCAACATTCCTATCTGCCAAAGCAAAAATGAAAACTTGTAGGCCTGACAAAATCTTTATTTTGAACTGTGGGTATGCAGAACAAGAACACATAGTGGGCTGGTAATGGTTCCCCTAAAAATGTTCTCAAATAGGGCAGGAATGTTATAAAAGGAGTTTAAGTTTACAATGACAATAAAATCTCACAGTTTTAGTGCTGAAATTGTAAATATTTAAGGCCAAATAAAAAAATCCCAGTTTCTCATCAGAAACTCTTGAAAAAGTAAATGAGGCATGAGGGTTTTTGTTGTTGTTTTTTTTTGTTTTTTAGGAGGGGCCAGAGGCCTACCAATTGTTAACCAACAACATTTTTGCAAGCATGCATACATGTAGTAAATGCCTACCTCTTTTATTAATGCAATTGGAACAGTTTAATTGAATGTGACAAAATTACATATTTTCCCACATTAAAATAGTATATCATATGTTGGACTAGATGCAATACAGCTCAATATGAAGGTGGCCCATATTCAACCCAAAAACCAACAAATATATACAGTATTTTCCATACATTTTCTATACTTCAAAAAATAAAAACAAAAGTAAATGGGGCAGCTATTTTGAAATGCAGGCGCTGATGAGAAACCTGGAATTTTTTTTATTTGGCCTAAGTGTAAGTTTAAAGTGCAGGAAGGGAAATTAAAGTTAAGCAAAAAAGAAGCAGAAAATTATCATGGTAGATTAGTCTACCAAAAATTTCTCTCAGAACAAGTTTGATATAATTTATGCATGGACTCAGATAGATCAAGATCTAAATCAAGCTTTATTTTTGGACTAACCTTATACATGGACATGTATCAAAGTGTGTTAAAGGTTTATGCAATAATTTGTTACACAGCGACCAAGTGAAGAATGAAGACCAACAAGCCGAATGTCAGGGTAGATTGCAACTTTTTTGATTACATGATTGTAAAGTACTGTGCTACTTCATACAGTAGTTTTATGTTAATCTAATATCAGAGTCAGTGTTTGAAATTGGTATAAAATTATTAGTTTAATGGCTCCTTTGGTAGAGTATGCAGCTCTTTAAATCAAGATTACTATAGATTGCTCATTGTTAGTAATGTATATACTTACATTCCAAGCTCACCCATTTACACTGTACATGTACAATACAGCTACACAAACAAACTGAGGTACCCTGCATATTTTATTTTAAATTCCAAATTATGAATCAAGTTGAGAAAATTAAATTATTTTCCACAAATTCGGATATTCTGTGATTGCCAGTTACACAGGGTTTGAGCAAATGACAATCTTGGCCAAAAAGCAAAAGTGGCAGTACATGAGGGAGAAGGGGTACAAAAATTCCTCCAGAGAAAAAGGGTTAAGGGTCTAAGTGAAAAATTAGGAGTTTTAAAGTTAATCTACATCTACATGTTATACTGAAATGTACATGGTTAGTTCAAACCTGTATAATTAACTACATGATTGTACACCTGACAGTACATTTGTAATAACAATATAAACTTGGATATGGCCATAATGCACTTTTTCATGTTTTCAAGAGTTAAAGCTGCAGGCAAGTGAACTCAAAAATACATTTTATATATGTATGAAAGAGAAACATCAAAATGAATGAGAGTTTATACAACATGAACTTACATGTACACTGAGTAAGTACGCATGACTGAGAAGATTGTAATGTTACATGAAAAAGGTACAACTTATGAGCCTTAGGCAAAATACCGCATGTGAGAGTTGGTTTGGTTCTACATGTATTTACAGAAAGTGATGAGCCAGACTGGGTTATGGAGTTTGCGGAGAAAAGGGCCAGAAAAGAAGAGGAGAACAGACTTAAGGTAATGGTTCCTTTGATTCAATTTTGGATTCATGGAGGCCTCATAGGTATGTGATTGAGGACATTTTGATTATTTTTCAGGAGAGGCAAAACAAACTCGAGAGACAGCGACTGCACTTGGAGAAAGTTAAGAGTGATATAAGACCAGCATTTGTTGTGAAGGGCAAGAGAAAGGTGCTTGAAAGTGTTTACTGGTTATAATCAACAGCTGTTAGTTGGACTCCCCTAACCTTCAGGAAATGCTCTGTGTACCTCTGCCAGTTTCTTAGGGATTGTTCTTGTGCTATACATATATCTCCTCACCCACCCCTCCCAGGGATTATTCTTTACATACTGTATATTTCAACCCCTAAGGATTATCCACTTCCACTTCCCCTCCACCAGCTGAAACTGTAATGTTCTTTTTCCCCTTCTCCCCCCCCCTGGTCATTGTCCTGACCAAACATGTGTCTCTCCTTAACTGAGGATTGTCTGCATAATACTGGTATCTTCCAAATGGGTTAAATTATAACTACGATTGCATCAACTATTAAACCAACAAATTATTTGCAATGCATTGCCCTTGTTCTGTACTGTACATGTACTTCTCCACCCACCCCTCTCAGGAATTATTCTTTACATATCTTTCAACCCCTTACGATTGTCTTCTTCCAATTTTCCCTTTTTACCATCTGAAATTGTGCTGTTCTTTCCTCACTTATCCCTCCCATCTGGCCTTTGTCCTTCAGTTATCATACTCCTTAACTGACGGTTTGTCTGTATATAGTATCTTCCCACCTCCACCCCTCAACTTCTAAGGTCCAGCACCAATCCTCTATTTCACACTGACTGTGGCCCTGGGCTCTCCTTTGCCTTTCTGCTTCACCCCTGGTAGACTCTCTTACTTAGAGCCCTGTTACACTGCGCAGTTTTCTCAGCGACTTGTCTCGCAGTGCTCGAAAATGTAGCGTTGCAAGTTGCCGAGGTTGGGTGTTACTCTCAGCAACTTGCAATGTTTTTTGCCGAGTTAGGTAAGCTTGTTCTTGTACCCAGCTCCTCGAAACGAAACGCGAGAAGTGTGCGCATGCGCCCTTGTTAAAACTGCCGTAAAACTGCGAGAAAAGTTGCTGGAGGGGTTATACACTGTGCAATGGTGCCGCCAGTTGCTGCAATCCGTTGCGAAAAGTAGAGCTGAGTTCTACAGCGTGCAACGCTTCGCGCAACAAAAAAATTGCGAGAAAAGCCATGTTGCACTGTGCAATTCTCCGTCAACTCGACCGCATTTTGAGACAAGTTGCTGAGAAAATTGCGCAGTGTAACAGTGCCTTTACATAAGTGTACAGAATCAAATTTTAGGTGTTATAAACAAGTTAAACCAAATTTTTTGGAGATTACAGTCTAATTTAATCTTTGAACTACCTTGCATCAGTGCTTTACATGTGTCCTGTTTTAAAAGCTTTCCAGTCCTCCTCCTACCTTGTATGAGCTCTCCATCTTGTTTCGCCTGGCCTTTTTTACTGAACTCTCCAATCCACCTTCTCCTTTGCATGAGTGCTCTGCCTTGTTTCACTTCATCTTTTTTAGCTCTCCATTCCTCTTCCTGTCTTGTTAGAGTGCTCCATTATTGATAACCCTGGCTTTTCTTTTGTTGAACTCTCCTTAATGCACCATTCTGTTCCACGTGACCGTCTGTTGAATACTGCGCTGGACAGTCCTCTTCCTACATTGTATAAATGCTCCGTCTTGTTCCACTTGACCTTCTATTGAACTCGCCAGCCCAACTCCCCTTTTACGTGCTTGCACGGAAAATTGATCCTTTTGCTTGTTGAGTTATCGATCTGTGAATGTTCTCTTTGATTTCCATTGCTTTTATCTGAAATAAAGTGATCTCTATCTCTCTTGGCAAGCGTGGCACTGAGTAATTCCAAACCTTTAATGGTAGTACAATCCACTTGGCAAAACACTCGACGCAGACGATCGTCTACTGTAAATGTATCTTGTTTTTCCCCAGCCTAAAGTCTGATTGACAAATTAATCTTCAAGAATTATTTTCTGCTTCCAGCATAGTGATGGAGTTGATACTGAGAAACAAGACGAAAATGAGGGGGAAATCCAGAATGAAATTGATGAACTGCTTGGAAGAACCAAGGCTGAGGATCCTGATGCTGATATTGTGGTGCCGGAATACAACAGCGAAGATGAAATGGATGTCGAATCAGTGTATGTTTCTGAAAAGTCTGATATGGGGTGTAAATAATTTCTTTGAGGCGGAACACGGGCTTAACGCGATATATTTGAATCGTACATTTATTTTATTCGATTCTGATCATCGGTGGCTGCATGCAGAAAGTGGTTATAAAATTGTAAGTAATAGAGACACACAAACCGTGAATTTTTTTTAAAGCTCACCCTGGCACAGGAGTAAGAAACCTGTCAAACGGGACCTCATGCCAGTCACGTCAGCAGGTGGAGATTCATTCACAAATGGAATCTGAGTTTGACCTTCCACAATTAGTTCTCTGCATTCAAGTTTTTGCAATGACAATGCTATGACAGTGGTAGCAGTGCGAAGGTTGTTGTAACATTACAGTAATAGTGGTAGTTAGAAGGAAATAAGGCAGCTGCATCGGAGACTAAGTGGTAATATAAATGGCAATGTTGTGACATTGTTACTGCAGGCAGAGACAGCGGGTGCAGCGCGAATGTTGTAGCATTGTAGTAACAGTGATAGTAAAACCAATGCTGTGACAGAGGTAGCCGTGCAGATGTTGTGACATCTTATAAATTCTTTCTTCATTTTTAGAGAGGATAGTGACAACGAAGAAGTCCACATAACAAAGGTTGGTAACACGTTACAGTCTGTTGCAATCTGCGAAATAAATTGTAAGTGGGACAAGATGTAAGTTTTACCAAGCAAAACGCCTCAGTAGTTATAACAAATATGAATAGTAATCAAAACCAAGTGACTTGCGCTCTTTTTTTTATTTAAGAACCAGTAAAATTTTGCCCAGGCTCAATGTTCTTATTTTTTCGGCAATTTCAGCCACAAAATGTTCTTAGTATTTAGTTCTTAACGGCTATGTTTTCCTTAAAGGGTTAAACTCGCCTATTATTTGGTAACGTACTTTTGTAGATATGTTTCACAAGAAATGTGAAGTGCCTTCTGCAAGACAAACTATTTTTGAATGTCCTGGGTCCGTTATCGGAGAGCTGAGTACTGTAGGACTAATGCAGTTAAACATTGTACATTTGCATAAATTTTGATTCAGCCACAGTTTTTCTTATTTTGTTCTTATTTTTCGAGCAAACTCAGCCTCAATGTTCTTATCAAGTTTGTTCTTAATAAAAAAAAGAGTGTAATTTCATATACAATGCTAACTCAGTTTTAAATGTTTTTCACACTCGTGACGCAACAACACAAATGCCTTAACAAGGAACACATCCGTGGGACTATTCTTTCTTAAATCAAGTCTAAACTGTCACTTATGTGATGCGCATAAAGAATGATCATCGATGAGGTGTTCGTACTTGTGTAAGTGTCATTGGTTTGCTTGGGTGAACATGCAGGTACGAGTAAATCTAGTTTCCTCTGACTTGCATTATCAAGTACGCTTGTTCGGACCATCATAGCAGTCTGTCATCGTACCTCGGTTAATTATCAAAGAAATCAGAAGCACGCAATGCGCATAATCTATCCATGCACTTTTTAACGAGGCATTGTCACTAAGCAAGACTGGTTCCGACGTCTGGTCGTTTGTAAACTTCGACACTTAAAATCTGTGGTTGCAATTGACATCCGTTCTATACTATTCTCTTCTCTGCTATTCAGTTTTTCATTTCTTTTAATGTTCAACTGATCTATTCTAATTTTGTTCTATCCTCTTTCTATTCTATTCGGTCCCCGCGGATCTTCAGAAAGTCGTATGTTAAAAATACGTCAAGTTGTCGTTCGCTGTTTTGTCTTGAATTTCTTCCCAAACTAAAATAGGTTTATGCTGGTACAGTTTTTTAGTCTCAACTTAATATGTTTGTGTACACGTAAAATGCGAAAGCGAGCAAATTGCATACGGTTCCATGAATTTGTGTGTTGCCATGTACCATGTAAGTATTTTTAGGCCACTAGTTTTTAAAAGTATGGCTTTGTGAGGAAACAAAATCAATTTTGCTTGTCAGCACAGTTTCTGAGAACTGAGGTACTGTTGCCATGCTAATTATTTTCTCACTTCTGATTGGCTCGCGAGCGAATTTAGGTCAGATTGTGATTGGTTCTTTCAGATCACTAGCTTGTAATCGGAAAGTGTCCCATTACACGCTCGGTGTAATCGTGCAATTTACAGAAGAATTCTTAATAATTAATTAATTTATTATATAATTAATGATTAACTTATTATTATCGTGAAAAAAGAGATTGACTACCAATCAGACCTGAGCCCATTAAAATTTTCACGATAAATATAGTAATCACTTAAGTTAGCTCTTTATGTTCTTCATTACAGATTTACTACTGCAGTCGTACCCACTCCCAGTTGGCCCAATTTGTCAGAGAGGTGCAGAAGAGTCCGTTCGGTGATGGGACAAGAGTCGTTACTCTGGGGTCGAGACAGGTGAGTCAACTTAGTCTCATAACATAGACCCTGTGCATAAATGGCGGCTATTTTAATATGCTTTTGTTTGTTTTTTGTTTGTTAGATTTGTCAAGTTATGGCAAGTAGCTTCGTGATTCGTAAACTTTGAGACATTTTAGATTTTGTATTTTGGAAAACAATTTCTTCCAAATCATGGGAAATTCATGGCATTTAGTTTGGACCCTTGCGAAGAATTGTTTTTTGTTAGGGTTTGGAATGAATGATTGACGACAACTGTTTAATGTTTACTCGCACTTGATTTTTAGATAATTAACGGAAATACTAAAAGTTAATATATATAGACAACAAGGCAGATCATTACAATAACACAAATAAAGGTAGACTCTTTAAATACGTTGAATGACAGTTGAGTGATAAATGGATTAGAAATACTTAGGTTACAGGTATTTTTAATCGTCAATTCAATTGATTGACAATTAAGAGACATTTGAACAACAGTTGCCTAAAACGACTTTCAACGCCAATATCTGTGCCGCAGAGCGATTAAACATAAGCAACTGGCTTGGAAGAATGGGCGACCACTCCCAGCGCAACGACGTTAAATAAAATTTAGATTAAATTAGTTTAAAACATTAAGCTAAACACTCCAGTAAAGAAGATGGATTTTGCTTGTTGATTGCTTAACAGATTCTCACCGCTTTTTCTATTTTTCAGAACCTGTGTATAAATGAAGACATCAAGAGACTCAGAAACATCAACAGGATTAATGACAAGTGTTTGGAGCTACAGAAACAGAAAAAGGGTAAATGGTAACGCTTTTCAAAGTTTGGAATCAGATAAGTCATTTTATATGGACCAAGATGAAGTCACTTAAGTATGTACCAAGGGGAGGACTTCCCTCGTCCTCTTGTTACGGCAATAGTCAGTGGGCTCGTCTTGTCTTGGCTTTTTGCGTTTCGAACCTGTAGCAAAAGGCGGCATTTTTGCATGTACAGAGGAATGGTAATCGTTTTATCATCATGCAGTTTATACAGGTAAACCAACCTTTGGGCAGGATTTCGATCCTATTATGTCTTCTGTTCACAGAAAAAAAGAACAAGATGGATGGAGAAAAGGTTACAAAGAAAACAAAAACTGCTCACGGATGTCCGTTTTATGAGCATAAACAGTTGGAAAAATTCAAAGACCTCGCCCTGGTAAGTGGCAAATCTTGTTCGAACTCTTCTGTCTGGAAGAACCTTACAGGATACCTTGTGACGTCTGACAACAGATTCGCAGAAACCAACCACGTGGTGGGAAAGTCCCGTTGGCTTCGTGCTTTTCCTGTAAACACATGGAAAGTTGCCCCTTTTCCTTTTGGGAGATACGATTAAAGATACCAAATTTACAATAAATTGGCAACCCTTATAGGTAGAATTACTTAATTATTTACACAACCGCGTTAACATAATTACATACACATATGGGCCATAGGTATTATAGGAAATATAATAAAGTAAACTAAAAATCTAAAACAATTTAAATTAAAGTCATAAGGGCATTATGAATAATAAAACTGTTCTTTAATCTATTTGTTCTAAAAACCGGCCTAAAACGATGTTGTTTCTTTATAGATTATCAGGACGGGCATTTGCAACAGGTAGTAAAGAGTGTAGTTTGTTCTGGTTCTGTCCACCGATGTTCCAAAAACGTTGTCGGCCAATGTTTGTCGCCTCTCGGACACGGTGGTGAAACAAGTCTCTGGTATCGCATCCTTGTAGAAAGTCGACGCAAATAAATACGCATTCCCGTGTCCTTAATACGGAGCGTTTGAGCTGGGAGAATCTTCAAAGGCGTTTGCTTGATTTCGTTGCGATTTCATCTACACTCAATTCTACTTGAGGATATATGAAATGATCAGGCGAAGAGTTTTAGTTGTAGGAACAGCTTCGGTTTCTTGTCATTAACCATAACCGGATCGAAAGAAACGTTCTTGTTACTAAAGCTAACACAAGTTCCTTACATTTTGGCTTATATAGCTGAAACTTGTCTGTGGCGGTTCTGGTTGCAAAGGTGACAACAGTATTCTAGATGACATACCCTGATATTTCCTAACATAACTAAGGAAATTCTATGCAACAACGTCGGACGTTAAACATAAGGAATTCCTGTGCAACAACGTCAAAATATCCCTGATATTTCCTAACATACAAGAAAATCCTACGCAATAACGTCGGACGTTAAATATTTGGAAATCTTAAGCAACTTCATCGCTGGAGAGCAAACATTAGGAAAATATGTATAACAACGTCAAAATACTTCAGGTATTTCAAATATAAGGAAATCTTAAAAAAAAAACAAAAAAAAAAACGTTCTAATGGCAGCTCCCCGTAAGGGGATTTTCAGTGCCATGATATACGCTACGTTAAAAACCCCAACTGGCAGGAATACTGGCCAGAAGGCTATATACACCAGCGTGACCGGCGGGCAGAGGACTCGAACTGGGGACCTCCAGGTTACGAGTCAGCGCTTTAAACCGCTTGGCCGCTCTGCCTCCCTACGCAACAACGTTAGACGTAAAGCGAACGACCAACGTAAAATGTGCCAGGTTGTCCAGAGAAATAAAAGTGTACGGGCCAAATTAATAATTGCTAGTTCCAAACGTTCATTTTCTATCCCTAGTTACATAGAAATACCTTCTACTTGAATATTATTGATGTGCATATGTCTTCAATGCTTGTTATTTGACGTGTCTGAACAAATTTGCTGGTGTTCATACGACCAGGTTGATATCAAGGACATCGAACAGCTTGTCTCTGTGGGCCAAGAAGTGAAGGCTTGTCCTTACTACGGTACAAGATATGCCGTTCCACAAGCCGAGGTAAATTAACGTTACTTTGTCTTCTATTATCGAGACAGACAGGAAACCTGGATACTTCTGAATCTCGGTCTGTTCATCGAATGGGCCCGCGTATTGCGTATACATGTCACGCGATAACAGTAAAGGACAGATACGATACGATAGGACACAGCACTACAATATACAATACATTGCAAGAAAATATGATGGAATGCAATACATCGCAATATTGCATAAAGCTTTCCCCAACGACTTTCTCCCCTATATACTACAAGACAAGACTACAATATCATGTTTATTGCTATTTTTTATTGTTTTTTTTTATAAATACGAGAAATGCATTAGACGGAAGGAAGATAGAGGATGGACAATGCATTTAAAAGCTCAGTTAAGGCAAGGGAGTGTTCTTTCGGCCTTGTATATATAAGGATTTTGGCTGCTGTATACCCTGCAATTAAACAAAGGTTATTGGAAGTGGTTGAGCAAAATATCGTGATTTGTCAGTGGCGAGCATTCGATTATTGGCGGTACCGAAGGCGAGGCTCTGACAGAATTACGATATTTTGTGATAACCGAGTTCAATAATTGTTTTATCATTCACCTTTTAGTTTTCACTGTTTTAAAAATTGTAAGGTCTTCTTCGCAAAACCCTGGAAAGCCTAACTCCACCATCGCATATCGCTACATCGTTAAATACATTGTGTTGTGGACTGTCTCCTCTTCCCCTACAAAGGGCCTGCTGTAACTGGGGAAACCTGTAGCAGTGTCCCTCTCCCTTCGGGGAAAAGCTAAATAGTTAATTAAATAATTAATTAATTAATTAATAAAACATGTTCAAATATTACACACTTTGACAGATTCATGGACTGCGCGTAAGCCCAACGATATTTTGCAGCAAATGCAAAGTGCGAAATAATGTGCATGAGCAGACCATTAACTGCAAGCTGATAATTTCCAGGTGACGCAGTGGTCACTCAACCAATCAAAAGTAGAGAAACTTTGAACTGAATGATAATTCCAGTTGTGTTTTGTAGCTGGTTGTCCTCCCGTACAACCTCCTCCTCCACGAGTCCGCCAGGAAAGCATGCGGCATTCGACTGGAAGGGAACATCGTGATCATTGATGAAGCGCACAACTTGATTGACACCATCAGCAACATACACAGCACAGAGGTCACTGGAGCCCAGGCGAGTTGGTTTTACCCCTTGACCTTTTTTGTTTTCGTTCCTCATTTTCACCTTTCTATAACTTTTCCTGTCGCTTTCTGCTTTATATACCGTAAAAACCCCACATTAAAGCCCTTTGCCTATACAATAGACCAATTTCGATATATTAAAATCCAGCCTGAAACAAAAGCCATCAACATGAGGCTCTGGGGAACAAATATAGAGTTTGTGTGGATTATTCCCCAGAGCCTCGTGTTGATGTCTTTTGTTTCAGGCTGAATTTTAACATATCGAAATTGGTTTATTCAGTTCCATCTACCCAGCCTAGCTTGGGCGTTCTAATCAGCCGAGGAGGGAGAAACGTAGAGGGAGGCGTTGCGAGCCGCGGAGGGACTGGGTTTTTCCCTCCTCAGCTGATTAGAACGCCAAAGCTACGCTGGCTAAGTTCCATCTTGTGGAGTTTAATTCCTTCTTCTACTAGGAATACCTTATTGTATATATAATATATAAACCTTATTATATATGTTTTTGTGTGTAGGAAATTAACGCGATACCCAAAAATCGCGTTAACTTAAGTCGCACTTATTTTTACGAGTGTTAAGCACCTTCCGTGACGTTAATTAAGTGACGCCTTTGTTATTAAGTAGATTGGCTTAAATAAAGGGAAAGGGAACTTAAAGTGTGATTGTACGGTGTTTTTGTAGAGGTTCAGGATTTATAACTTGCAGTTTTGGAAATTTATTACAGTTTACAGACGTTTACTGTAGTATATATTTCTACAAACTCGTTACTGAGTTTCTTGGCCTAGTTGCGTCTTAATTTCTCTCCTATAAACGACTCTGTTGTGTCATTTGTTCTGCAGCTTTCATGTGCATTTTCCCAGCTGACCCAGTATCGGGAGAGATACAGGTTTGTCAAACTGCACTTGCCTCCCAGTCAAACATTTGTGATTGAATTGTGCTGAAATATGTCACAACCTGTTGACTTGCTTACTGATTTATGTTGTGTTTGTCACTTTTGTTTCGGTCGTTTTTGTCATGTCTCACTTTATTGTTATCTGCTGCGGTAAAACGTTGAGTTCGCACTATCGAAGCTCATGCCCCTGAGCATGCTCAGTCATTATTTTGTAGCCGTTTTTCCATTTTCTGCCTTCGTGAGTTTGTTTTCAGCCTAAAACGCGTATAAATAGTTATTCTGTATCGTTTTGTTATAGATATGTTTATATAAAATGATATAGTTTTTCCTATCAAATGAAGTTCATAGTTTGTCACACAATCTAAATTTTGTTACGTTATTAGATATAAAATGTGCACACAAGATTGACAATCTATTTTCGTATTGTTATATCATTAGTCTTTTACAGTTGTGCAGATAGCAAAAAATACTAATTATACAAAATATTCACAACTGCAAATGAGATGCAGGTAAAATACCTTGTATACAAATCAACACTAACTGACACACTCCTAACAGTGCAACTTAAATTCAGTTTCACACAATAATATGTACAAGTTATTGTTTTCCTTTTGTTTTGCAGCTCTCGCTTAAAAGCCAAAAATCTGATGTATATCAAGCAGATCCTTTACATTTTAAGCTGTTTTATTAAGTGTTTAGGAGGTACGTGTGTCATGTTTGTTGAACAAAACGTTTTTCAAAAGCTGATTTTTCAAATCAGCAGATCGCAAAGCGTGATGGGATATATGAGTTGGCCAATGACTAAGCTGGTGTTTACCTTGTTATTTACATTAGTGTAATTTCGTTGTTTGTATACAGGACAAAGATGTAGGTACATATATATGTCAATGTGACGGGAAGTGCTTTAATTGCCTCACTACCCTACTTCGCTAATCCGAGATTATTTACTTCGACATTTAACTTTTTGTAACTCCCTTTTATAAGTTTGACTACAGTTTCGTTTACCGAAACATTCTTTAGCCTTGATAAGGTTGTGTCAGTCAATAATCTGGGGTGTCATTTCTAAGGTCATTAGCTCGTTAGGAACCTCCAGTCCTAATCTCCTATTTACTTCGAACATAGATCTTGCCGTTATTGTCTTAAATAAAATAAATATAGAAAGGACCTCTTAAGAGTAAACTGGAATCGTTCGGATATAATTTATAGACTTTTCACGACCGTGTTGACAACAATCATTTTTCTCTTTCTTTGTTTTATTGCTGTCAGTGTTGTCAGCTTAGTACAGAATTCACAACCTTGAAACTCGGTAAAATCACAATAGGGCTAAAAGTTTGCTACACCCTGAAGAAACAGATTCGCCAAGTAGCACTTGACATCTGTTGGGAAAATGCCCTTTAGTTATATCCTAAACTCGGTTCTCCGCTAGTAACGTCAGTACATTTGTGTAACTATTTTGTTTGAACAGGAAAAGTTGAAAGTGGTAAAGAGACCACCTCTATCAAACAGACTCCAGGTAAATTCAGTAGATCTCCACTATATGGAGCCAGCATGTTCGTCTTCACGTGTTGGTCACTTTTGCGTCTGTCGATGTTATGCATTTTACTGTATTCTTATCTGTCTTGTTTTTGTAATAGTTATATTATACTATTATATTATATTATATTATATTATATTATATTATATTATATTATATTATATTATATTATA
>JAOBYE010281319.1:0-15949 GCA_025403585.1 Parazoanthus swiftii | reverse complement strand
AAGATCTTTCATTTGCTTAAAATGTATATCCGCAGTACAAATATATGAGTTTCATATATTCATTTCATACATGTAAAATTAACTGCTGCTAAAAATACTTCAAGAACAAGTCAACGTTAAAATGTTGCAACACGGTACTATTGAACAGATTACAGTTCTGAACACCGGAGCGAATTTAGTTTTGGTCTGTATGACAAAATATTTTCTAATGTAACGTAGCATGCTTTCTCAATTAAAGTCGCCTTAGTCAAAACTACTTTGAATAAATGAATGGGGCGGAACTAGTTGTTGAAAGCGACCGTTCGACCAAGTGGGAAGGTCCTCCCTGTGCCATTTACACGAGTACTATAGATATGTGCGACGCAAAGACGCTTCGGTCTGAAATTGGGTATAGATTATCACAAATTGTCCTGAAAATGACATGTTACAGGCTTAAAAAGCGTATCAATTTAAGCGCCAGATCTGAAACTGGGTAAGGAAACTTGCATAATTCGGTTCAAAAACGATTAAGGGTTTCTTGAAGCGCTCTGAATGCCTCGCCCACACCCCCACAAAAAGTTGTTTCAATGTATTTAAAAGTAGTACCCTGAGTGAGTGAGGGAGGGAGAGGGGTAAATCCTTACCTTTCAACCAGAGAGTGGACTTTCTCCAGCTCGCTCCTGGAGTTCAAGTACACCAAGTGGCCACCCCAGCTTCGACACTTACTCTGAGCCGCAAACACGCTTAGTTTCTCCTGTATCACAGCCCAGGGACCTAGCAGACCAAAAAAACACGTTTTTCTTATAAGAACCAGAATTTCTTTGCTGAAGCTTCATCTTTTTAAACATTTTTACAGTCTCAAGTTACAAAGTCGTTGCTTAAACTAAGCTAAAATAAGATATATGGATTCAAAAATAAATAAAAGTTGTGCTTGCATTTGCAAATGTATTTTTGTGCAGTTGGGTCTTCAGTATTGCAGAAGCTTGGTGAAGCCTTGGACTGTTTAAAGTTGTTTATGTTTTTTCTACAAAAAAAATAACTGCTTTAGTTAAAGAATTTGAAGTTTAAGATTTTCCTGATGCAGGGCTTGAGCCTGGAATTGTTCTTAACTTGTTCTTAAAGCTACGGTAATACGAGCAACAAAAACGCACAACTCGTCTCGCAACATTGCTGCAAAACGAGTTGAACTGCGATGCTGTGCGATTTTCGTCCCCTGCACAAAACCTGTCTCGCAACAAAAAAGTGTAAAGTTGTACCAAATTTGGGCTTATCAACTATTAGCACTGAGACATGAAGTCATTTTGCAGTACAGACAGTCAAATATGTCATAACTGTGTTTAGTCACCTTAGATATCCCGCTTTTGGAAGTAACTTTCCGTCATCTAAAGTAGAGCTTTTGATTACTAAGATCCGGGCGTCTTCTTGCGTATTTTATTGGTTATATGACAAAGATACCACGCGCTTTATGATTGGTTCTTGAGCGGTCTGGGATCCCCCATAATGCCCGCGATTGTTGTTAATGACCTATGCGCGCGCACAACCTGATGTGCGAGGTGAAAAAACTTTCGCTTTCATGGTGTATTGTCATTTTTAGAAAAAAAACTACCATATGACGAAATACTTACTAACCTCGAACGTTCGGTATTTACGGGAAATATCAAACTTATGCCTTGATGCGTTGACCTTGTTATCGCTCGGTCATTATACAGCAGGGCGTCAGTTTTGGTTAATAATTTGGGCCTCTTCAGACGAGGAATTGTTATTAACAACTTTTAGTTGTCGGAAACAAAAAATAACCGAGAGTTAAAGATTCTCGTGTGTGTTCCAAGTCTTCGATAACAAACTAGCAAGAAACTGGTTATCGACAACTAACGAGTTTTCCTTTTCAAAAGGAGAGAATACTTTTGTTATCGACAACTAACATGACTGTTTTGTTGTCGACAACTAATTCTTCTCGTCTGTCATCGACAACTGAACCAATTTGCGACGAACATGAGAACGAAGTTAACATGCGTAGCTAGGCAAGTTTCCGTATTGGTTGTCGATAGCTAATTATGTAATATCCTGCGTGTGGAAGAGCTGTTTCGAGCACTACTAGTCATCGTTTACTTTTTATATATCGACAATTTATAGTTATCAATATCTTCTTCCCTTGTCCGGCTGTGGAGGCTCTCAGTTAATAAAACTGAATAAGTTTGTATAAGTTTCCGTTTATAAGTGTTCCCAAATTCCTTGCAAAAAAACTGCACGGCACCTCCAGAGATTCATTTGTGAATCAAAACAAATTATATCTCACTTCTTGGTGAGTGGCAGCTTAGTTACAAATAAAACCACAGCTCTAACGCTACAGCCACAAACACAGAAGGAGCCGATTATGGAGAAGCGAAAGTGATTTATGCACTGATATTCTTCCGCTCTTAAGACTGTTTGTACCACGAGTTTGATGATACTTTTTTGTAAAACAGACAAGTTTGAGTTTTGTTCGCCAGTTTTAAGAAATAGTCATTCATTCAGTCAGTGCCTGTCAAAGATTTTTACCTCGGCACAAATATCCACCACTAGTCACCTCCCATTCGGTATCCAATTGGCTTTGTTTAACGCGAGTACACATACTCCACTGCTTCTTTGCATTAGAGTGAGTTTGTTTACCTCAAAAATTGCCCGATGTATTCCGAACCTTTTAAAAAACTTTCAGGACTCAAAAATGTTTCCGAAATTTCCAAAAAGCATCCTAACGAAATTTTTAGAACAGTTCCGAAGATTTTTCACCGTTCGGAGACTTCCGAATTGTTTCGGCGTTTCTGAAGTTTTCGAAAACTTAAAGGTAGATTAATTATGCAATGCTTGATTGTAGGACAAAGGCACATGCCCCTAATAGTCACTAGTATGTTAATCGTAAACTCGCGTCGCTGTATTTAATACAAGTGACAAGTGGTATTCCACAGTATCCCACAAGAAAGAATTGAATAACTACTGTATATCAAGATATAGTGGTGTCAAGATTTGGTGTCTTACTCCTGTGACGCCAGCTGCCTGTCATTATCAGCAATCATTTTGAGCTCGAGCTCTTTACAGAAGACACTAACATTGATTAACATACAATCGTTATAATATTCTGTGTTTTCTTAAGTCTATAGAATCCAGGTTATAGAATTGAGACGATTGATTTATATATAAAGCAAAAAATTCGACCAGTATTTAATTTAATAGATATCTCCCAAGACTCTGTTGAAAGTCAGGTTTTGGGCAACCGAAGCCTTTGAGATCTTGCAATCTAGTTGTCACAATCTCAGACCTTGCGCAATAAGAAATTGATTTTTCGTGTTGTTTAACGTCTTAAAGTTCAAGCACTTATTTTTGATGTTTTCAAGAAAAACTTTTGTTTATCTCTTAGCATGACGCTTTTATAAATAAAAATTGAGTTTATGCTTTATGACACGACATAAAATAAAAGGTTCTTGAAGTAGATTACTGAATGAATTGGCAAAATCCATCTTAACCCATTACATTTAGAACTTCGAACACTAATGTCAGTTAATTTCCTACAAAACCAATTTTTCACAAGATAAGTGATTCTAAATCGTTCTCTCGCATCATTAAAACTGCTTCAGGCGAATGAATAATAATTAAAAATCAGATGAAAAGTTTTTGTGCCTTTTGCAGGTGCTTCAGTTAACCGGGAATTAATGAACAAGTTGAAATTCTATATCGTAAGAAAGTCTGAAAGTCTGAAAGATCAAACTAAATAAAACTCACTTTTTCAATATTATGTTTGCCAATAGTATTTGCTATGAATATAAGAAACAATATTGCTTCTGTTCGCACTTATCGTTCAACTTTATTAGCAATACATGACTTCATAAGAAGCAATACATTAAGAAAACAAAACCTAGCCAATCTTTAAAACAACACGTTTTCCTATTCTTCAAAACTTGCATTAGGAACGAGGTCAATGTTGGCAGCAAGTAATATCACAATTTTTGAAATTGTAAAGGATTTTTGCCCAAATTATTGAAATATTTTGTTTTAGGTCCTGTTAATCATTTTTTGTTAAACCGAGATTTATACACTGGTCAGTTGGAGACAAATTGAAAAGATAATCCCTGTTTATCCTTCCTTGACTGTACAATTATACCAGATCAAACAAAATCATAAACTAAGCTTGACTTAACAAAATTCTTAAGTTTTCTCCGAGCTTTTCTAAATTCCATTTAATACTTCATCTATCAATTAGCTTGAAACGCAATCGCTGGCTTTACATCGCAGAAAATAATGTTTCTTATGTAGAAGGCAGTGTTTGCTACAAAATCATTAAACAAAAGGCCAAAATTTTATCAAAAATTAGCTGATTAGTCCTCGAAAACGAATTTAATTAGAATTGAGGGAAGAAACAAGCCGACTTGTGCGGTATATTTACATTGCTCTAAGATTTATCTGAAGTTTAAACACTAAACTTAATTTGCAAACTTTTCACGAAAGTCAAAACGACCGAAGCGAAATGACGATTATAAATGTCAAGATGCCAACTTCTTTGAAATAATTAAAAATTCACTTAAACCAGTGTTACTTGTTGCTTTTCTTACTGATAAAGATAAACTGCATGCAGTGCAATCGCTAACTTAGTTTGTTGAAAGCTCAATAGTGTAAGAATACTTTGAATACACTTTCGCACCATCTACACCTAAGAAAAGATCCCTGTTTTGGTTGGTGGTGCATTTCGCCAACTTCAATTCAACGGCCTGCTGTCAGCCAAGAAGAAATTTAATTTTCTTTGTCAATCTGTTTTATGGAATGTTGTAAGGTAAATGGCGTACTGAGATTGTGTCTTCTCCAAAATATGAACGTGCACATAGACAGAACAAATGCTAAAACAAGTGTTTCACTTTTTCAATCATTCACTTAATCGTTGTAAAAACCACTCAACGCTGACACAAGTTGTCTCCAGTTTTGTAACGAAATTCGTCTTTTATATTTTGTTCGGAAAACTTGCGATGCTTTAGACTCTTTATATCTAAGCGACATTACACATAAATTTCATGCGGTCTCTCCTTTAATCTTAGACCTTTTAGATTTCTCAGTCCCAGAAAGACTGCGTTGCAAGTAGTTTTTTTATATTATACTAAAAAAATCAAGTCTAAAACACTTATTCGCTTTGTAACTCTCATCCCTTCAGATATCATGTACCAACCTTGTGCGGAGGTCGGTTTGAAATACGCAGCAAGTAGAACACAAAGTAGCCATCCACTCCGTCTGCTTCGTGATGTCATTCTTAGAGATCTGATGTAAGAAGAAAATCGATCTATTCACTCACTCAGAGAAAACAGAAGTCTTCCAAACCAACATGAAACTCATTGAGTACTACGAAAGTTAATATACACTATAACAATGGACTTGATTTAACTTTGTGTTTATCGCTTCTTTAATCTTGAAACTAAACATGAATACTCCAAAAGCAAACACACGGGAGGAAAAAGTCCCACCAATATTTGAACAGTAACTCTGAAAAATTTATATTTGAATATAGAAAATTGGTATAGACTGAAACTGGATATTCTTTATCTAGTCTACTTACCTGACAAGGAATAAACTAGGTTTAAGGTTTCAACTGGGTTGAAAATGCTTCATTTGTTTTCTATCACTCCGAAACAATTTTCCATCCGGCTTTGAACTTGGCATACACCCGATTGCTAATGTCAAACAATTTTTCGTATGTATTTCTTGTACATCCCATGTTAAGATATTTACATTATGACATTATCATGTGAGAGTTTTCTAGTTGTGTAAAGCAATCATTAAAAAGAGGCAAAGATCATTAAATTCTAGTATGTTGAGAATAATTTAGGAATATTTGACCAGGCTGGCAAGAAATTTAAATTATTTTTTCTTTATTCACTGGTTTCTTTTGTTTTAATCGGAAATGAGACGAAAGCAGGAGGCGGTGTTTAAAGCTGTTGTGTTTTTCCATTATCTTAACTAGAAATAAGGAAATCTCCAAAGAAAGAAAAATTGAAAAAACTATCGTCAAACGCCTCCCACGAATGTTTAGGAAAACATTTTAGGTTCAAATTTGAATAATTCAGAGAAACTGGCTCACTTTATCATTTAGCTGTTGCTTTTAATCAAAAGGAAGCTAAGATAGAACAGCTGAGTTTGTTTATAAAACAGATAACGTCCGGGCTGCTCAAATAAAATAGAAGAAGTAATAATTTTTTTCTTTGATGATTAAGAATTATAACCGGGTTTTCAACCGACACTTTTTCTAACTTTAGCGAATTAAACTGAACCGCTGTTCCAAGAAGAGCTCCAGCAATGGCCATGGTTGTAGTTTCGATAATAAAATGCATGCATATATCATATATTACATCACCCAACACCAAGGAATCCAGTTTATATGCGAAATGATCTTCTAATTAAAACATTGGCCAATGTGGGGTGTTGTATAGTTGTTGATTTATGTTCGGTTTTTCAAATTTTCGCCCAATGTTGCTATAAAAGTCCTCGTTGTCATGAAGAATATTCACACACGTAAAGGCCGTATTTGAAAACACCTACAAAACCGGGCCGACCTTTCTTAGATATGCAGACATATATAAAGAGCTGTTACATTACTTATATGCTTAGTCGGTTGGATGTTTATAATTTGCCTGGCCAACATTTGCTTGTGACAAGCACACGAACACCGCGTTAAGGTGGTTCCCACCTCTTTTTCGACAGTTTTCGATTTTTCTTAATTTCACTAAATTTTACCATAAATGGCTTCCTTGTTCATTACGGCGGGCTACTGTCAGCTTTTTTGTACTTCCGGGTTTTATAACAACTGTTTCACTCATGCATCAATCGCTGCATTTCTATACAACCAAATAAGCTGTCTGTTTGATTAACTTAACTAATAACAATAATAATAGTAATAATAATAATAATAATAATAACAATAATAATAATAATAATAATAATAATAATAATAATAAGAGGCTGCGAGGCCGCAGCATTATAGAGCCATGTGTGCATGAATGCAGAGAAAAACAATTCCGATTTCCACATAACATAACATCACATAAGATAAATAATGCAACAATAGAATTTTCGTCAGCACATCAACCAATCGAAGAGAGACTTTTTGAGCCAATCAGGGCGCCTGTTCTTCAGTGCTTGTGCGTCTTGCTCGTGGCCTCTTTGAGTGTGAGTCTCTTCGGATTTTGGAGTCAAAAGGTGAGACAATGACCATTCTTTGCGCTACTTTGCGTTTATTTATTGACAGATACGCGGGTGCACTTTTGTCGAGTATTCTTGTTTTGAACAATAAAAGCAACTCGCAAATTTGCTAACAAGTCCAGCGTTCACAATCTGCCAGCGAGCCATCACACGAGCTCGGCCAGCGAGCCATCACACGAGCTAGCAAGCCCACCACAAATCTGCCAGCGAGCCAAAAACTTAAGTTGCTGTTTTACTTAGAGACTCAAAACTTATTGCCTTATATTGTAAAAGTGATCGGCTAAACACATAAAACACAGAGCTGGAATCGGACTAAAAAGTATATACTTTCTGAAGTTATTTCCCCGGGTTCCAAAGACCGACCACTTGACGGCTTAAGTGCACCTGTAGTGTTAACGCTACAGTGCTGTGTTTGTGTACGTTTCTCATGCTGTTACCGTTATTTTTATTCCCCGCAGCTCATGCACGCACGGTTCTATAATGGTGCCGCCTCGCAGCCGAGGCCCAGAGGCCACGGTGATAAACAAAATAACTCGTATTTTATAAGTTTTTGGAAATAAGGGAAGGAAGTTATCCAATTTTTGTCTTTCTTCTGTCGATCAATACGGATTACAAGATTAAAAAGCAGGATGTAGCTGAAATCCCTTTTAGCCTCAAAGGAGGTTAAGAAATCAAGATTCAATAGTAACTTATTAACATCTGCTTCAAAGTCGCATTTACACTTTGTTCTGAATATTCAGTTTTTGTTTTGCTCGTTGGCACTTAGCGATAGCTACTACTAAAATAATAACAATAACTTCACTTCTAAAAATGTGCATTTAAAGAAACCTCAAAGCTTATTATATTATAATATGTAAAAAATGAGTTGAAAAAAGAGCACAAAAAATGAAATATCCTAAGAAGAACTGTTTAACAAACAAACTAAAAGAGTCGCTAACTATGTAACTAACAAAATAACCAACTAACTAACTCATTAACATACTAATTAACCAACTAACTAATTAACGGATTTATCTAATTAACAATCTAAGTATTAACCAATCAACTAACTAACTAAACTAACTTATCAACTAACTTATTAACTAACTAACAAGCTAACTAAACGACTAACTAACCAATTAACTAATTTATTAAATCAACTAACCAAATAAGCAATTAACTAACCAACTTACTAGTTAACCAACTAACTAATTAGCTAACTTATCAACTAACTAACTTACCAACGACATATCTGCTTAACTAACTAACTAATTGGCTGACTGACGGACTAACCAACTAAGCTTACTCTTAACTATACCAGCTAACACACTAAGTTAACTAACTAACTACCTAATTAGTTAGCCAAAATTAACTTAACTGTAGACACAGCAACTTTGCCTCTGCCTTACTTCACTTACTCAGCGCTCCATGTCCAACGCAGTAAAGTCATATGAAACCCTTAGCGGGCAAACTAAGACCTCTAGAAAGAACAAAAAGTTCTAGAAAAAATGTGAAAATGGAACTAAAAGACAGAATTTGCATTTGATTTTTGTGCAGCTTTGGTTTCAGCTGAAATTTGGGTTATTTTAACTTAAATATTATAATCGACTAGATAGGTAAGTAGAAGGATTTTAACATTTTAAATTAATCTTGGGAAAGGCGCACTTGAAACTGCATGGATTAACAAAAGTTTTATTGTACTGTTAAGCTCTAACAATAGTAGCTCTTATTTGTACTATCTTAATTGGTCTATTAGTTAGTTAATAATTAGTTAGGTTTTAAAGTGTATGTTTTTAGCTAAATTTATCACTGAAATTTTTATCTTTCTTATAGCTTTAGTAGAAGTTTTTAACTAGTGTTTTAGTGATGGCTTTAAACTTAGTGAGATTTTAGAAGAAGTGTCATAAAATTTCATTGTTATTACTATTAATAATATTATGCAAATTAAACTATTGTTGTTCCTGCTCATATTAACAGACATCAACTCTTAATAAGTAGCTTGAAGCAAGATCTAACAATAATTGACAGGATACTTAATACAGCTTTTAGATTAGAGTGCTTCCAAGAAAGTGAGTCAATATTTAGACGGCGTAGTCAGAGAAGGGGAGCAAAAACTCTGGAGAAAATTACCTCCGGGTGTCAAAATCTTAATGGATTATAAGAATAACTGCCCTCGAAGCGGCAACGAAGCCATAAACACTAGTTACTTGAAATAAGCACTTCAGGAGCGATTATTTTAAATAAAGCCTCTTTTACTTAGTCTAACGTATTTCAACTTTATTTATCTCATCAAATGCGTAAATTTGTTAACAACACTGAGTTGATATGAATATGTTTTTCGCCATAAAGTTGGTTAAAAACCATTGTTTGAGCATGAATTTTGTCAAATAAGTACCTAAAGACCCGTCCTTACTAACTATATCTTCAAAGACATGAGTTCAAACGTGTCTAATTTAGGGAACTTAATTGAAACTGGATATGTATGTACATGTATATGTTGGTGTTTGTGTGTGTACATGTGCATATGTTTATGTATCCAGGCATAGATATATATAGATATAGATTAATAGATAGATAGATAGATAGTTAGCTAGATGGATGGATGGATGGATGGATGGATGGATGGATGGATGGATGGATAGATAGTTAGAGATAGCTAGCTAGCTAGATGAATGGATGGATGGATGGATGGATGGATAGAACTCAGCAAACATCTACCACTACTCACCTCAACCTCGGGTATGGTTCTTAACTAACTCCTAACGTTCATAGCGAGTAGTTCAGTTTGTGTTCTTCAATAAGGAGTTAAAGCGAGAAAATGACGAAAAAATGGATGGACCTTAAGGTGACTGAACGCAGTTATGAATCATCTGAACACCAGTACTAGTGCTATACACAACATTACATCACGTCTCAGCGGTAATAAATGATAAACCTTAATTTGGTACAGTTGAATAACATCACCTATTACGTTACTATTATTATAAGTAAGTGAAGCTGTCTTTGTCGTTCAATCTGTTCTAGTGGCAACGTATCAGTAGATCAAATACACCCCCCAAAAAATCAAATTTTTTCTAACTTGCGAAATACTGCTCATTAGAATTTTATTTCAAATTGCACACTTGTTAGTGAGATGGCGACGTTTTCACGACATGAGTTTCACATGAAGTTGACAGGCAGTTAATGATTTATTTACAAAATTAAGGCTCACTGAATTTTGAGTATCACACTGCGGATCTCCTCTGTCAGGTTTTGTATACTTTTTACTTTTGGGGACGGAAACGTGATCTTGACTAAACGTTAAAAAATAATCAATTTCTAATGACCAAATTTTGAGCAGAATTGGAAAAAGTATCATTTTAGTATTGTTTTGAAAATGTTGCGTCGCCATGGAAACGCTCAAAACCTTCACAAAAACTCAAAAAACCTGAGCGTCTATTACTGTATTTTTTTCTCGCTAGGTTTCGTATTTGTTATCTTTTCGACTTAACGCCTAATTGATGCCACCTTAAATATTCCATGTATGGTACAGAACACATTTGTCATTATCGTTAGTGATTTTAACCAAGCGGCAAAATTATTTTTTGTGTTTTTATTAGTATTTTAGGTGGTATGTTTTTTGGGATTGTCTCGGTAAATAATTTACTTTTTGAACATTTGTGAAAAAGACGAAAAATATTTAAAATTCTTATAATCAACTTGTATGTTTTATGTTGTTTTATATTCCTAAATTGTTCTAACAAAAATGAATAACATTATTATTTAAATATAAGAATTTTTTTTTACTTCCTTTGATAAATGTAAAAAGTTTCTTTTAAACGAAAGTTTTGTTAGGCTCTTGCCCACTTTAACAAAAAAGTAATAAAATATGCGTTTGTATTTCTAGACGTTTACACCACGCTGAAGCCACGTAATCATTAATAATTTTTCGCTCACTCCTTATACTTTCCCTTTTCCCGATAAAACAAATCATAGCTGCGAACGGTTCAAGTCATGTTTCAAACACCTGATAAAATCCAAACCAATCTTATATTGCTTAACAAGAAAAACAAGGCACTATTTTAGTATGATACGCCAGCTCACTGTCAATTTCCAGGAAAACATTGCACGTAAAAACAAAGGCAAAAAATGTGTATTCTCTTGATAAAACATCACGATAATATGCATAAAACTAAATTACCTTATCGTCTTGTGTTTTGTTTTCCGGACTGTTAATTTGAATGTCTTCATCATTTCTAGTCAGTTGTAACTTGGGCCTTTCGTAATCTTGCACTCTTTTTCAAAATTGATTGTACAAACCGATCTGAGATTGTACGCTCGGCTTAACTTTACATATTTTGTGTTCCCAGCAGTTTAATACAAAATAGAATACATTATTAGACAGTATTTAATTTGCCTTACCTTTACTGAATATTCTATTTTATGTTTATAAAACTGAAATCTAAAGAACAAAGGCTCGGGTCAGTTTTTACAAGATTCGGTATATCATTAACTATTCCATAATACTGACATCTGTTTATCAATATTCTTATAATAATTTGTGTACACTTTACATTTTTGTTTTATTTTGCTGATTTAAACAGCTTTTTAGCAAAAGCGAATTACCAGTCAACGTAAAGAGACTAGCGAACACAGTTTAAAGTAACTTTGTACTGAGGAACAATGACATCGACAAAACAGTTGGTATTAGTCACAAACGCTTCTTTTATGAACAAACTAAAAAAGGCGCTCTACTGAGAAACAATATAATCATACGATTAACAGTAGAAATAGAACAGGAAACTAGACTTAGTTAATCAAAATTCATATATCTCTAGATGCTGCATGTATACCGGTGTTACAGTTTTTCAACTTCGGAACATGCCGGTTCAAGCAAATAAAGAAAAGTTTGGTTCAGATTTGGCATTAGGGAAATGAGTGACTGGATAGAGGGGGTGGGGGTAGTAAAGCCTTTAATTATTATTATTTTTTATTATGAAAAGGCTAATTCAAACAACACACTGAGACACAAAAACAAAGCGTTTATCTGGCCTTTAGCGCTTACAGAGTTGTTTTACACAGTTACATAAAAGTTACGTTTTTGATATTTTATGAGTATGAATTTCATTAATCAAGTAGATCGTATGAATAATTTTTTCGCATTTTTTTTAGAAATTTAAGAAACTACGATTTAATAATTGTAAATATTTTAGAATCTCAGTATTTTATATTTGCAAAGCTTTGAGGCTTAGTGTAATGTCATATACCATTTTATTATTATTATCATTATAGTTTTTGTTGCTTGCTTCATTGAAATGCTAATGCGGATAAGCAACTTGCAAGTTAAAGAAAACGTGTTCATAAGCTTGCCTCCGAGTTGTATCAACTTATGTTTGTAAATTTTTTCCCTATGTTGCTGCTGTGTAAACCTTCCTAAATATTTTAGCTTTACTGTTTGTTTGGCCAAAATTTGCTCTCGAAACTTGCCCTTGTTACGTGGATGATAACATTTAACTCGGCATTTTACGTCGAAGAGAAACATTGTCATTAAAAGGACCATAATTCATTTCGGCCATCTGGTCTTACGTCACGCACTAACTCTAATTTGAGAATACAACAAATGTGTGAAGACCTGACCGGACGACGAACTTCGGTGAATAATAAGTGTATCAAGTCAAAAATTGTGATTCCGGCCGAAATTGATTTTATAATAGACCGATAACAAGATACAAAATCGGAACGTTCAACAGCAAGCACGATAATTGAATTAGATGAACCAACTATAACATATTTGTTGACCATTTTTTATGCTTTTATATGCCAAACGATTTTTCCACATTGTTGTATTTTGTCACAAGCAAGCAAAAAAAGGGGTTCCGATCAGCTGTTTTCAGCTCACCACAAACTGTTTGCGCTAGAACTGAGAAACTCCTTTTTACCGTTTGTCGCGCATACTGCCGACGGTCACAAACAGTGCAAAAATATAGAAAACTTTGTCTTTATACAACTCTTTCCGACATTCTGGGCCAATGTTTTGGTTACTGCCGAGAAAAGACGATGTGGCAGTAATACTGCAATCATTGGCAAAAATTTTTAATGGCAGCTAAAAGTTGCCTCAATTACCACTTCTACAAGTCTTAATAATTTGTTAAACGGACTAATCATGATAATGGACTAATTTTCCTGAAGGTAAAATCAACTTTGGGGAAAGAGATTCATGTTTTGGTCGAAGATGAAGTCAAAATCAACAATTAACTGTACACTTAAGTCACAGTATCAGTAATTAGCTAAATCCAAGTATGAGCATGGGCTAGTTTAGATTGAAGGTGTAATCAACTTTGGGAATAAAGATTCGCGTTCTGGTCCCTGACGTAGTAAAAATCATTACTTAGTACATTTAATAGCGGTTCACGTGGAGCAAAGCAATGTTTACAACATTAAATTTCGAATACCATTACCAAGAATATCGTCCATGTTAAAATGGTGGGTCTGTTGCAGATAATTGAAACTATTTAAGTACTGTTAAATGAGAAAATATGAGAACTTTTAACAGAAAATTTCCACACACACGTTTGCACTATTGAAATATATTCATTTCTCAGCAGTAAAGGCAACTTTTACAGGGTGGAAGGGGATACATGGTGAGAAAAACTCATAGTATCGTGCGAGTCGTGTTAAATTTGACTTAAGCCACTAAACCTATGTCAGTGAGATTTACAAAAATTTCAAAATTTGGTATCAGTGCTTCGCGTTTCTTTGCAGCAGTGGCGCGGAAGTTATACTAATGCGCACAAAAAGGACTCCGTTTTGCATGAAATCCAGTGCTGAAACCCTTTTTCTAACTCTTTTTCTCATCCTTTCCTTTCCTTACCTGTTTGGATGCATGAGAGCTGAGTCGATTGGTAAGCCGCGACCACAATGAACAAGAACAAGTCCATCTTGTTGTCAAGTGTTTTCCTGATGTTTCAAGTATTGTTTTCATATAACGCTTCAAAGCAAACGAAGCTTACGAAAGCTGCTATAATTCATAACTCCGTTATACCGGAAATCATGCAACATCGCAGGCGCAAACAGTTTCAAAACGCAAAAAGAAAACAATCACTCGCAGTTACAATTAAGTAATTGAATTCATAGCAAACTTGAAATTTTCACAAGATGAACAATTGTCTTCATGCTGTGAGTTTATGCTGGTTGTGAATTAAACGTGGTTTAAGGCCCATTTGGTCGCTAAGCAATTCGGCCTTATCTCCTAGATTTACTGTTATGGTAGGTAGAGTGGTTTCATTTAACCCGTGAAATACATACTTGGCAATTCGGCTACTAGTCCCCAATAGTTGCATGGTATTAATCTATTTATCATCTTAAATATTCTTGCGCATGAAATTGATGATTTAATAATTTATTCAAATGTATGTCGTTAGAGGTATCTGAAAAACTGACACGAGGCAATTTCAACGATTCTTTCGTTTCATTATGAGGTAAACTTACTATTAGATGTAATTATTTTTCAAAACTCCTCAGAAACTACAAGGTCATGCGGTCTAACAAATCCGAAATTGAAGAGCAATGCAATCAGTCGCGATTACCAGCACCAGTTTAACAAGCTGGTGTTGCTGGGTAGACACTGGGCGTATGACATTATATCAAGTTGCAGCCTTCAAAAATCATTTATTGCGTAGTTTGCGAAGATAGCAGTTTTTTAAAGGGGCAAAACGTCAGAAACAAGTGACTCAATCGTGCTGGCGCCATCTTGGATGCGAAAGCAAAGGAGAATCTGGGGCAAGGAGATAAGAAGGAGGATGGGAGGGGGAGTGGAAGAAAGAAGAAATCTTCTTTCTTTCCCTCGCCCCAAATTCTCTTTTGCTTTCGCGTTCAAGATGGCGCCGGGACGATTCTGACATTTCGCCCTCTTTAAAAACTGCCAGCTTCGCAGGCTATTTATTGCGACTTCATTTTTCTCCATGAATTTTTGGATAGGTGCTCATTACACTACAACTACAAAGGCCTTTTTTTTTACACCGCTTTGGGTAGGCGTTAGAATAAAATGGCAAACAGCTAAAATAAAAGCAGTTTTCCCTCTGCAGTTAAAATGCAAGCAGTTCTCCCTCTCCCTTAACCTCAGTTAACCTTTTGGTTTTTGTTTAAGCACTAAAATGGATCTTGTTTTTGTTTAATCACTACAGAGTTTATGGATGATTTGTCTCGAATAATGGAAACTCTGGCTTTAATAATCAAACCATCAAACATCATTTCTTCGAGAGGCGCGTGTATCATTTTGGCTTGACACTGCAAGGAAAGTGCGGCATACAAAAACAGTTTATACATACGAACACTTTGCGGTATATGGTTGTATTTGAACAAAAGCGGTGTTATTTGGGCAAAATCGGTGTAATCGGCAAAATTGTTGTATTTGAACAAAATGATGGTATTGGAGGAAAATGGTTGTGATTGGGCAAAATCATTGTATTTGGGTAAAAGTGGTTTTCTATGAGCAGTATTTGGGCAAAACTGTTGTAATTGGGCAAATCAATGTATTTGGTTAAAAGTGGTGGTGTTTGGGCAAAATCGTTGTACTTGGGCAAAAGTTGTGGTAATTTGGCGAAATCGCTGTAATAGGGCAAAATTGTGTATTTATATGTAATCGTGCAGATTTTTGCTCGATTCGGGAAAATATCAGGGCGAGTTTGGTCGAGCCATGGTTTGTATTTTGGCGAGACCGTAGTTCGAGCCAAAATACTCATGGCGAGACCAAACAAGCCCTGATATTTTCCGAATCGAGCAAAAACCTGCACGATTACAT
>JAOBYE010281208.1:0-15950 GCA_025403585.1 Parazoanthus swiftii | reverse complement strand
AAAGCAAATCATGGACAAAGCTGTTAAATGTACGTTGGTTGTTTTGCTGTTTTATGTTGTGTTAAATTCAATTTGCGATAACCCTAAAATACTATCTACCAATTTGTACAAAAGGTATAACCATTCAGTTAAAAATTATATTATTTTGAATGGTTGAGTGGCCTTTGTGTCACCTGCAAATAACTGCCTGCAAATAATCAGGTTTTCCACACGACGCACAATTTCGCACTTCGCGTTTGCTGCAAAAGTGTTGTGCTCATGCACAGTTCATGAATTTATCCGTCAATCTGCGTAACATTTGAAAGTTATGATGGTGCAGGCACGCTTCCCAGAGTTTCCGAAGAAGACCTTGCAAATTTGATTGAAGAAAAAACAGTGAAAACAAATTAAGGTGAATGAGAAAACAGTTATGAACTCGGTTATCACAAAATACCGTGATTTTGTTAGTGTCTCGCAAATCAACTACTTGCCTCTGCCTTCGTCACTGACAAATGACAACCAACTTCTTACTAGAAGCGTGTTGTACCGAGATGTATTCAGGCGAGTGCCTTTTTAGTTTTTATTTGTTCCTTAAGTGTCAGTGAAGCTTATGAGAAGCATATCTGTGAATGGTTTATGAGAATTTGTTGATAGACGTCGAAATAAGTCGGTTGTAAATGCTTGTACAATTTTTAGTTCACTGGTAAAACCGTGCTTGATCTAAGCTCGATAACCTTTATTTTACAGATAACCCAGATCTTCCAGAAATCAACCTTGGTTTTGCAATCAGTGCCCGCGCAGATGCTGCTTATTCTAACTTCAAGAAAATGAAAGACATTGTCAAGAAAGTTGTTGACAAGTTTGGGCAGGGAAAGATTCGTTACAGTGTTATAACATTTGGAGACTTTCCTTCTGTGCGTTTGCGTTTCAACAACACATTTCCAAACGACGAGGACCTGAAGCGTCTACTGGACACCATTCCACAGACTCAAGGGGGTGCTGCTCTTGACAGGGCGCTGGAGGAAGCTAAAAAGCTCTTCCATGCAGCAGTTCGACCAAATACGAAGAATGTGCTGGTTGTTATTATGGATAAATCATCGACTAGTCAACCGAAGGAGATTGAAGATGCGTCAGAACCACTGAAAACAGATGATATCAAAGTTGTGGCAATCTCACTTGGCAACGAAAGTGACCCTACTGAACTCGAGAGAGCAGCTTCTAACAAGGATGATGTTATCAAAGCAAACGAAACTGACACCCCCAAGAAGTTGGCTGAAACTATAATGGAGAGAGTTGTTGAACGTGAGTTTACGTTAGTTACCAGATATGAAATTTATTGCAAAACTGTACTAAGGAACTGCTTCGTCGTAAAGAAGAATAGCAAACTCTCAGTATCAAGTGGAACTAGTATTGCCAACTCACCAAAACTAGTTACTTCAATGTCTTGCACGTCGATTAGAATCCAAATCCAATATTGGTTATCGTTGTTTGCAAACATTATGTCATATTGTCAGTAGTAGTAGTAAGTTATTTGTTTGAGTTGTACGTTATGTTCGTTTGGCGTTTTTCAGTTACCGCTGAGATTCCTTTAAACACTAACACGGCTTTTGTCTACATGACGTTCATGCTTGGGTTTGCCGGTTAAAGAGTTTGTGGTCTCTTTTCAAGCAAGCATTTTGACTTACGATTTTTTCTTTTTTTATTTCATAAAGAAATACAAGACATTCCCGAGATGGATCTTGGATTTGCTGTCAGCATAACTGATTTAGATGCCGATAACACCTTTCAGAGAATGAAGGACGCCATCAAAGTTATCATTGACAAATATGGAGTCCTCAAGATAAAATATAGTGTCGTCGTATTTGGAACCAATGCAGCAATACATAAACGTTTTGACCATTCATTCCCTAGCCGTGAGGCACTGAAAAACTTGTTGGATTCGATCCCTCGTTCAAGTGGACAACCTGATTTAAAGAAAGGTTTAGACAAGTCTCTGACACTGTTTGAAAGAAGTAATGTTAAGAGGGTTTTGGTTGTCATTATAGACAAAAAATCAGTAAACACCCCGCAGCAGCTGCAAGAAGTTATAGAATCGTGGGTAAGATTGAAGAAAGTCCTAATTGTACCTGTATTAGTTGGAAAAGCTGCTGATCCTAAGGAAATGCAGGTTCTAACTCCAAATAAGGAGTATCTAGTAAATGTACCCAAGGATCAAGATCCAACAAGCATCGCTGAAAAGATCATGAACAACGTTTTTAAGGGTAAGATCTGTTTAAAGCTTTTAATCTCAAAAGGTCGTAATAACACTAGTGATAAATTTCACATATAAAGAAATGTAAGATTATTTATATGCTTACAAACTATGTTATCGTAGTAATAACTAACTTTGGTTAGCTCAAACACTCTCTTGGAGTATTGAAACGAAATAGAAAACCAAACGAAGCGAATAAACTACGGGTGTTACTGATAACAAGAAGCTGTTTTCTCGAGCAGAAATCCATTCTGCACTCATTTTCCATCTCTTTATGGTAAAAAATACCGAAACATCTCCAATCAGCTTACGCCGACCGTACAACTTGTTTTAAGTTTTATTAGCCGCTTCTTGGTGTAATACGTGTGGCTAACTTGAAAGTTAACGTGAAAAGTGGTACATTACAATCTCTCCCTGGGAGGCTTAAAAAATTTCATACTTTCCAGACGGGGGGGGGGGCTTACTAGAGACTGGGAGCCTTATTAAAAGCTCGCTGACAGCCAAGGACGGAGTCATTGTTTTTTTCTGAAATGTTACCCAGCTTTAATGAATATGATAAGTTTGATTCAGCTTTGGGTCTAAACTTGCGATTTTCAAACTGAAACGATATTGTTGAAGTTAAGAACAGAAACTTCTTTTAACGCCTTTTTCCCCGTGTGCCTTTATTTTTTTGGGAGTGGGGGTATGGGGATGCGGAAGGGGGCTTATTAGAAACTTGAAGCTCTAAACGGGAGTTTATAAGAGAGGGGGAGTCTTAGAGTGGTAACAGCAAGTTAATGCTTGAAAATATTATGTATGAAGAAAGTATTAGCTAAACAAGTTTGCCCGAAGAAAAACTTTCTGAAAATGGAGAATATATGAGCATATCATTAATTTAATTGAACGAGTTGTTTTAGCGCCAACGTTAACGATAATGGTAATGGTGATGAGAAGGAGAATAACGAGAATAACAAATAAGATCTAATTACCGAAGGATTTAAACACGTAATAATTTGACACTGACATAAAACTGGTGGCACTATTACTTGCCTTCATTGCCAAGCTGACATTTTAAGCACTTCGACAGAAATAGACTTGCTGACAATTCTAATTTCTTGTAATTCTGTAATAGATCTCCCAAAGATACCTTATGTTGACCTTGGCTTTGCCATCAGCGCTACGGGTACATCTGCAGGAAATAATTACCAAAAGATGAAAGAAATCATGAAGGAAATCGTTAATAAGTATGGCTTGGGACGAGTACGTTACACTGTCATTGGTTTTGGGGGGCAACCCGATGTTAAATTAAGGTTCAACGACAACTTTTCATCAGAGAAGAAGCTTAAAACTTTTCTTGATGCTATGCCACGTAGTGGTGGTGGATCCGATCTTGCCAAGGCATTGGAGAAAGCTAAACAAGTGTTCAGTGAGAACGCTCGACCAGATGTTAAGAAGATCCTTGTTGTAATCACGGACAAACTGTCAGATAGCAAAGTTGACGATGTAAGAAAAGCGGCCACACATCTAGACGACAGTGCTGTAACCGTTATTGGAGTGGCACTTCACGGCGAAGCTGATTTAAAAGAACTGGCAAACATTACTTCCAATAACAGGAACTTAATTGTCGCAAATTCAACATCTACACCAACAGAGTTAGCGGAGGAAATAATGAACAATGCCTTAAAAGGTGAGCCACTCATTAAGTACAGCAGTAAGCAAACTTTATTTAAGTTATATACATGTATTCAAGCATTTTCGTAACCCGCTTTCTTTTACATTTCTCTTTACCCGTTTATCTCGGCAACAACTGTTCTTACAATATGTCCTTTCCCAAGGCAAGTTTTATCGTTGTTTTATCAACAGTGAAAGTTCAAACGAGTTTAAGCAAAGCAACTAACTCGACTGTACAGCAAATTCTAAAATAATATGAACTGTAATTGTGTGAATAAGAAATTTTGTCAAACAGTACTTAACCAACGAATGTGATATATACTACTATAAACTAAGGTCGTCCAACTTAGACAAGACCTGATGGTTTTTTTTGGATGTCCTGTACCTTAATTTATTTTATAAAAATTGTATTTTTACTTATTGTGTTTTTCACAAAAGGGGTAAAATAAAGAGTTGTCGTTGTTGTTGTTATACTAAGTTCCCACTTAAAAGGAAGCACTAGGGACTTCATCCATATTAAGAAGAACAACATATTCACGTTGAGGCTCTACCACCGTTTGTCCGGTTTCAGATACACCAAACACACCAACGATTGACTTGGCATTTGCCATTAGTGCTCGAGCTGCCAACGCCAGAGACAACTTTGACAAGATGAAATCAATTGTGAAGGAATTAATAGACATGTATAGTCAAGGAAAGATTAGATACAGCGTTATGGTGTTTGGCGACACTCCTTCTGTAGAGCTGAAACTCACCAACGACTTCAATAGTGACGGCGATCTTAAGAAATTCCTCGACGCAGTTCCCAGATCAGATAATGGTGCTTCTCTTGATAAAGTCCTGGAATTGAGCAATAAAATGTTTGAGGAATCGGCACGCCCAGGGGCAAGAAAGATTCTTGTGGTTATTATGGACAAACGCTCGACAAGCAGCTCTGATGATATAAAGGACAAGGCAAAGACTTTGGGGAAATCCGGTGTCATAGTTGTTCCTGTCCCTTTTGGTGAGGAGGCGGACCAGGATGAAATCTCAAATGTTACTCCAGATAAGATGAATATGGTCAAAGCAAACGGTTCGGTTGACGCAAAGACTCTTGCTCATAAGATATTGAACAAAGCTATGAAAGGTGAGTCTTTGAGGAGAGTAACGATTAAACTCGCAATGACACTGTCCAGCTGCAGTGCTGAATTTTGCCATGTTTTGTTCTTAAATTCTTGCAACATACTAAAATTGCAAACAATATTTTAGATTGAATGAAATAAATAAACCAAACTTAATTAAAAAGCCAAACTCAACTCAAAAAAGTCCAGGAGTCACTGTTGCCATGCTAGTAGAAGCTCGGGCTTAAGCGGTTTTGGCGATTAGTTAGAGTTTCAAGTTGTTTTGTATCTTCTTCTTTTCTTTTCTTACTTGGCTTTGAGTTGGGCTGTTTGTACTGTTGGGCTTGAGTTTCGCTATTGTCGATACTAATGTCGAAGGAAAAAAACTGAAACTTTCTGATGCCCATTGAAAGTTGCAGATTTTTGCTACGTTTAGTTTTGTTTATTTTTATGTTTGTGCATTTACTTATTTGTTTATTTACTTGCTTTATTTAAATGAATAATTGCCGATGGCAGGTGATATACAACAATAAAACACGAAATTCACTCCTAGGTGGATTCTCACCCATAAAACACTCTAACTCCTTTCTAAAATGCTAAAAGAAAATAAAGGAGAAAATACGTAAAACTCACAACAGCAAAGTAATAAAGACAAAATCGTAAAAAGAGTGAGAAACGTGAGCCAGTTAACGTAATTACGCACTATTTGAGGCAAAGAAGCAACGCGAACTCTTGATTGGTTAGTGTATCAACTGATTCGCAGTAGAACACTAAAAATAGCTAGTTTTATCAAAACGTTTCAAGACGTTGAACAGTTGGACACTTGCTGTGATGCGCTTCTGAACTTGTATTATTGTTATTTAACAGCAAAACCTGCTATTGCAAGTATCGACTTGGGTTTCGTTATAAACGCGGCTTCGACAAACTCAGACAAGACTTTCACACAAATGAAGAATATCATGAAGGAGATAATAGACAAATATGGAAGAGATAGAGTTCACTACGGTGTCATTACTTATGGTGAAAGACCTTCTATTCAAGTGCGTTTCTCTGACCCCTTCCGGACAGACTCCGACCTTAAGAAGATAATAACTCTTTTGCCTAAACCGTCAAGAGGCTCTGAGTTAGACAAAGCGTTAGTGGAAGCTAAAAAGCTCTTCATGGATGACCCATCAGCTAGACCCAGTGCTAAGAAAATTGTTGTTATAATCACAGACAAAGAATCAGACAACACAAACGATGAGTTGAAGAAATCTTCTTTGACGTTAGAGCAGAGCGGAATTCGAATTATCGCCGTAACTATTGGCAATGAGGCGAACCCAACTGAGATGGAAAGCGCTGTAGCTAAACCTAGCGACATAATTACCACACGAGAAGGAGATAAACCTCAGACGATTGCAGACAAGATAATGGATAGGGCCACCAAAGGTAGGAATCGTATTCTGAAATTAGGTCAAAAAGAAAATCGCTGACAGTGATAATTTAGCAAGGGAACCTTAGAAATTTCAAGAGTTATTTTTTGGAATACTAGAAGAACGAGCGGGGAAGGGCGAGGGGATGGGAAAGGGACAGAGCGGAGGTGATAGCAGGGGTTTGGGATTGCGACTGAATGTCACCAGATGTTGTACAAAACCTAGAGGGAATATAGCAGGTATAAGAAGAGAAGGTGACCAGTTTTAGGAAGACAATGACTTTTAGTGCAAGAAAATCTAATTAGTTTTGATACCACTTCTGTTGTATAAATATCCCCAGAGTATTGCTATAGAGATTCATCCATCCAGGTAATGTAACTAAAAAAAAGGTTTAAACTTTTCGTGAATGTGCAAAGTTTCCTTCGGAAAGCTTTCGACCACTTCTGTGGTTTTGTTCACTCCGACTGTGATGTGCAGGTTGTTCGGGTACCTGAGGATAGAGTATGTCATGCAACAGTTGTTAATATAAGAGTAACATGCCTACTTTTACTTTGTGTAACCGTTGTTGCAATCCTTTTTCACGTTCGAATAAATAACTACTTGTGACGGTCATACTGTTGCAGATGTGCAACTTGTTCCAGAGCTGGATCTTGGTTTTGCTATGAGTGCTGCTTCAGCTAATGCAGACGAGATATTTATGACGATGAAGGAAACAGTTAAAGCTGTAATTGACAAGTACGGCTCTAGAAAGATCAGATATGCATTTATACCTTTTGGAGTCTTGCCGTCTTCTAATGTAAAATTTACGGGAGACTCGCCAACACGGGATGACTTGAAGAAGCTCGTAAATAGACTAAAACAACCATCAGGTGACGCCGACCTAAAGAAGGCTTTAGAAGAAGCGAAAAATGCCTTTGATTCTGTTCCTGAACGGCCTAACTCCAAGAAAGTACTTGTTGTGTTAATGGACAAGAAGTCGATCAACGAACAGGGAATGCTGAAGGAAGCTGTTAGACATTTGGAAGATGACGGTGCCAAGATTGTGCCGGTTGCAGTTGGCAACGACGCGGATGTTGGGGAATTAGAGAGAATAACTGAAAACAAGGGCTATCTGGTGAAGTCTCCAAAAGATATTGATCCCGGAAAACTTGCTGATATGGTTATGGATAATGTATTGAAAGGTAATTACGTGACTACCTTTATTTTCGTTTTCGGTAACTTGGGAAGTTAATGGTTGGGTATGCTGTTGCGGTCAGGACTATAAATCCGATCTCATTTTACTACGAAAATGCAATCTACAGTAGGTATACCTCATGAAATGGTACGTAATTATATAGGTCTTATATGGAATGTTCCCCACGGTCAATGAATGCTTTTCATTGCGTTTTGATTTATATCTAACAACTCAAAGGTGTTGTATTACAGCTCTCCTGGCAAACGTTGTTAAACTGAGAGTAGAATCTGATTTTTCTTGTTTTTTTTTATTTGCATTCACTTAGTTCAAAAACTATACTCTACCCATAAGATTTAATACTCCTCCTGCAAGGTTTGATATGATGGTCTTTATTAAACTTGTTACAATACTCAGACACGCTCATGCTCACTTGCAGAGTTACCCAAAGTATCAGAAATCGACCTTGGTTTCCTGATTAGTGCAAATGCTGTCAATGCCGAGGAAAATTTCCAAAAGATGAAAGATGTAATCAATGAAATCATCGACCAGTATGGGAAAGAAAGACTACGTTATAGTGTAATTGTGTTTGGGGACACTCCATCAGTCAAAGTGCGATTTAGCGAAATCTACCCAAATGAAGACAATTTGAAGCAGTTCGTGGACACGCTACCAAAACCAACCGGTGCTCCAGCGCTAGACAAAGCCTTGGAAGAAGCGAAGAATCTGTTTGAGAGGGAAGCACGCCCCGATGCCCAAAAGATACTTGTAGTAATCGCGGATAAAAAATCTGAAAGCAACGAAAAGGAAGTAGACAAAGCGGCAAAGCAGCTTGACGAGGATGATGTTGTGGTAATTTCTGTTGCTCTTCACGGTGAAGCAGATTCTTCAGAACTAAAGAAAATAACGCCGCAAGTCCGAAACCTGATCAAAGCAAACAAGACAATGTCAGCAAAAGATCTGGCCAGGTCTATCATGAATAAAGTGTTACAAGGTACGCAGAAATACTTAAGACAAAATATTATTCAAGATCTAAACGCTTCTAAAAACTAAATTTTCTTAAATCATATTCCCTCTCAACAAGCAATTTTAAATTTGAACCCCTTTCCTATCTCCTTACTCTCCTTCAAGCGCTCCTTTAAATGTCAGGCGCTAGAAAAGTAATATACGCCAATCTTACCCTTGGTACCTGGCATAAAGTTAGCACAGTACGTTTCTCATTCAAAGTAACTAATATTACTCGTTTGGTTAACGATCTCACAAACTTCAAAATGAGAATCCCTTGAGACATGATACTTTTTCTGCAATCTCATCAGCAAAACAGGTTATATACTTTAATGAATGGGAATGCTTTAGGCTTGCGAGACACTTGGGTTCATGCAAGACAAAACCCTATGGAAAGTATTTACTCTTTCAAATCTAAATTTTATTTTAAAGTTAATAGCATTAATAGTTTGGTTAAAGATCTCACATACTTCGAAATGAAAAACATTTAGTAAGACATGAGACTTTTTTTTTGCGATCTCATCAACAAAACAAATTACATATTTTGATGACGCGCTTTGAAAAGAGCTAAAAAATTTGAAACTGAAACCTCAGCTTTAAATGTGCTTATTGATTATATTAACTGCTTTTTTCCTTCTACCATTGTTCTCAGATCATCCAAAAGTGCCAGAAATTGACCTCGCATTCGGCCTCAGCGCTACTGCAGTAAAAAAAGAGGAGAATTTCAAGAAGATGAAAAACATCATCTTTGAAATTGTTGACAAATATGGTCAGGGAAAGATCCGTTACGCTTTGATTAACATCGGCGAAATACCAGAATCAACTGTCTTGAAATTCAGCGATGGATTCCCAACTGATGACTCCCTGAAGAATTATCTCACAGAGGTGCGAATGTCAATCGATCCGCCTTTCCTTGATCGAGCCCTTGATGTAGCAAAGCGTCTCTTCGAAGCCTCATCTCGTCCCAACGCAAAGAAGGTTTTCGTGATTATCACCGATAAAAAGACAAACAGCGTTCCTGAGTTGGTAACAGAGAAAGCTAAGTCGCTTGGAAGCACCGGAGTTAGCGTTATCCCTGTAGCTCTAGGCGGCGAGTCCAATGTGGAAGAACTTGAGAAGACCACGCCAAACCAGGAAAACTTGATCAAGGTTAATGACAGTGCCACTCCTAAAAGTGTTGCAGAAGATATAATGGAAAAAGTGGGGCAAGGTAAGAAAACAGTTGTTTCTTGGTAATAATAAGTTTCTGTTACCAAGATAGCAACACAATGTTCCAGATAAAGCAGTTTTATCGGTAATTTGCTACTGTGTTCGAAGTGTCTTAAATTAGTTCTCCCAATAATAGATGCTTTAAAATTTTAAAAAACGTAGCTTTCTCCTGACACGTTTTTAATAGTAATGCAGTGATGTAACTGGTATTGAGACAGCCTGTGTGGGAGTCTTCGGTAGAGTCTTGGCTTCCTTACAGGATGTCGAAATGTACGTCCTTCTCAGGACTACACCAACCCGGAAGACAAACTAACTACTAACAACAATTAATAGTCATAGTCGGTTTGCAAGACTGAGTTCGACTTCCTTGTCTAGTAAGGAAAGGAACTAAAGCAACCATTGGCTTAAAATTCCTACGTTTAACATCAAGAAGGGATGTGCGTTTAACTCGGGGAAAGCAAAACCCGAACTAAAACTGCTACCTAAAACTGCTAATCTTCTATTTTTCAGACACCAAGGAGATATCGGAGACAGATCTTGTGTTTGTCATTAGCGCCTCAACCAGTGACTCAGATGCCGTCTTCATGCAAGTCAAAGACATCATCAAACATATCATTGCCAAATATGGTAGGGACCAGCTACACTTTTGTGTCATAACCTATGGTGCCACGCCAAATGTTACTATCAAGCTTGGCTCTACTTTTTCAACAAATGAAGCCGTAAATACAGCACTCGAGAAAATTCCAAAGCCTACTGGAGCTGCTATTCTTGACAAAGCGCTTGAAGAGGCGAAAGGTGTGCTTTTTAAGTCTCCCGGAGCTCGACCAAATGCTACGAAAGTTGTTGTTGTGATAACTGGTACGAAATCCGGTAATACGGAAGAGGAAGTCATCACAGCCGCCATACTACTGGAGGAAAAAGGCGTCCGAGTTATTGCCGTTTCTGTTGGAAAAGAGACGGTCAACAGCGAACTCGAAAAGATTGCTTCGAATCCTGACGATGTAATAAACACAACTAAAGACACAAACCCTAAAAAGGTAGCCGACAAGATCATGGATAAAGTTCGGAAAGGTGAGAGTGTGTCAATATTTGTCTCCATATTTGTTTTACTAATGAGTTGAGAGAGTTTTTGTACTTTATCTCGAGGAATGGAGTGCATGATCAGTTCCAATCAACTCATGATAAACTTGGTGCAGTTAAGGGGAAAATTGTTTTTGCAAGAACATTACTTTTAGATCTTGAACCCATAAAACGTTGAAGAATCAGTCAACAACAACAAGTATTTTATTCACCCAGAGTTATACAATTGTAAATTGAAAAGAAAAGTTATAGTATATTTAAGGTGGGTGCTGACTACCTGAAATAACCATGGGGGTTAAACGAGTCAGGTAGCTAGTCGGGTTTTAGAGGACATAAAACACACTAATAACAGCAGATATGGCTGACTACAAATATCAACCCACCTGGCACATTATGGGTTCACATGTGATCAAAACGTTTTTTCTGGTTGGCGCTTATTTGGAGCTGGTATCCCTTATACTGGATAGAAGCTTGAGTGTTAAAGAAAGTTTACGCAATGTTGGATTTTCAAAATCAGTGCAAACAAGGAGCGAATAAATAGTCATTCAGCAGAAATAACATAACGTTTTATTGCATTACTTTTGACTGAGACGACCTTATCATACTAAAATACATATTGTATCACATTATAAACCCTCCCGCTTCCTTTCATCAGAGAGAGCCAATTTTGGAAGTAACATGGGTGTTAGGGATTAACTAGTTTTGAAAGTACTACTGTAGTTAAACAGGTTGCTGTTGTAGTAACCAAGTGGATCTCTTTGCAGCCGTTATAATTATTCCAGAAATTGACCTTGGGATTGCCATAAGTGCTGCTGCTCTTGACGCCGACGATACATTCGCAAAATTAAAAGAAGCTCTTGGACTCATAGTTGATAAATATGGGATGAAGAAGATCAGATACGCAGTTCTGTCATTTGGAACGCAGTCAGTCGTTAACGTGAACTTCGGAACCGAGTTTCCTGATCCCGAAACTCTCAAACAAGTAATCGATGGAATTGATCGACAAAAGGAAGAAGGTGATCTCAAGAAAGCTCTAGATGAAGCAAAGAAGCTCTTTGATAACGCACCTGTGAGACCACGAGCTAAAAAGATCCTAGTCGTAGTTATGGATGAAAAGTCGACAAACAATCAGCAAAGCTTGAAGAAGGGGTCAGAACCCTTGCAGGAGGACGAAGTAAAGGTTGTAGCGGTGGCTATGGGGGACGATGCCAATCCTACAGAGCTTGAGAACATCATAACCAACAGAGGATACTTGGTGAAGTCTCCCAAGGAAGAAAAGGCTGATCGTCTGGCTGAGAAGATTATGGATAAGCTTTTGAAAGGTAAGACATCAGTTCTTTTTGTAATTGAAAGGAAGCTTGTGAACCTTTAGGCATTGCTTGAAGACTACGTCTATTAATTGTTACTAATTACGTACTTCTTCTCTAAAGTTCTAGCGACGTATACATTTAACGACTCTGTGAATCTTTAAAAGTTTTTCTTTTAAATGTGATTGTCACAGTAAACAATTGACTCGATTGAGCTTTAAAAATGAGAATAAGGATTTTTGACAGTATTTCGTGTATTATTATGTTTCAACAATCTTGCGATGATCAAATAATTGTTTATGTAATCTCAAGTAAGTTCTATTCTCCTTTGGGGGATTGTAGACGATAAACGACGGTACGCTCCATAAGTTCAAGGTGATGTCGAAATTGTAGTAATAGTTAATTTGATTGTGATCCATTGTTACAAATGGACGTCACCTTAGTTAAATATGTAATTTTGGTCCAAGGAATTAGGAGGGTAGGCTACGGTAGTCAATAGAAGCGGTAAAGGGAATGGACGTTGTTGCCTATAAAAACAACTATAGTCTCCTTTATACTGATTGGTATATTTAACTCTCTAAATTCACTATTTTTTTTGCAAACCGTCTGACTACATGCTTGTAATCGATACTTTTTTCGATTGGACATCTGAATGAGCCAATCGCAAATTCACTTTTTTGGCTCATGCGGAGCTGATTCCAAGTAAGAAATATTCAGCATGTCAATAACATCTCAGCCAATAGCTGTGAGAGCAAACAAATTTGATTTTGACATTTTCTTTTAGATCTTCCCAATATACCCGAAATGGACCTGGGATTTGTGATCAGTGCAACTGCAGCTGCAGCAAAAGATAACTTTGACCTAATAAAGAGCACGATAAGGAAGCTTATTGAGAAACACGGAAAGGCGAGAATCAGCTATAGCATAATCGTGTTTGGAGACAAACCAAGCATTAGACTTCGGTTTAGCGATAGCTTCGCTTCGGAACATGTTATGAAATCATATGTAAACAGCGTTGTCAACACTGATGGAGGGTCTGCGTTGGATAAGGCGCTTAAGGAAGCACAAGCTGAGTTTGATGGGGATACCAGGGATAATGTGAAGAAAATCCTGGTTGTAATCACAGACAAGAGGTCCGACAGTACGGCAGAGAGCGTGAAGACAGCTGCAAAACCACTGGAGGAAAGTGGAATAAAGGTTGTTCCCGTTGCTCTTGGAGTCGAAGCTGATTCCAGCGAACTTGAGAAGACTACAACGAACAAACAAAACTTGATTGATGCAAAAGAAGAAACAGATGCAGATGCTTTGGCCGATAAGATCATGGAGAAAGCTGTTGAAGGTTGGTTACTGCAAACTTACAAATGCAATCGGATATTATTTATCATATTAATGATGTAAATTTGATATGACTCAGTTTTGTCATTGCCTTGATACACGGTGAATTGAACTACTAGAACTATTACTAAAAAGTCCGTAAACTATTATTTTTTACGTGTTAATCGTAACTTTTAAAATTATTTTTGTCCGCCATTGTATTATTAAGAAATCAAAGTGATTTTATTATACAAACAATATTTTTTCATTACAATAGATTAGAGGGATACCGTTTGATACCGTTTTTTGATTGAACGTTCAATGTCGTTGAATTGTATATGCTGGAAGATAACACAGTTGACACTTGGTTTTATTGGATCATTATTTACGCAGGAAAAATACTTTAGAAGCAATAATAGAACAGAAATACATTCATTTTTGAAAAAGTGCTCAATAATTTTAAGTTAAACTCTAAACATATGATTTTTTCAACTTATCTCATAACTATTAAGAAAGACTACGAACAAACACCTTCACCAGGGACTGGACGGGGGGGGAGAACTGGCTAGTGACAGACTAAAAGATGATCCTGTCCCTTTGGCTCTCCATCTCCAGCACCGTCCCCCCTGGCGTCCCTGCTTACAAATAAAATTGATTTAAATGAACTATTACCTGCAATTCTTCCATTTTCAGATCTGCCAGATATACCAGAAATGTATATGGGATTCGTAATAAGTGCAACTGCAGTTAGGTCTATAAACAACTTCAACACAATGAAGGAGGTAATAAAACAATTGATTGAAGAATACGGAAAAGAACGAATCAGATACAGCGTAATTGTATTTGGAGATGTACCAAGGGTTTCTATTCGATTTAACGATGGCTTTGCCAGAGAAGAAGATATTAAAACGTTTGTAGATGGCATTACCAACACGCCCGGAGGATCTGCGCTGGACAAGGCGCTGGAGGAAGCAAAAACGCAGTTTGATCGGGAAGCGACGGATAATATGAAGAAGATCCTGGTTGTAATTACAGACAAACGGTCGGAGAGCACAGTAGAGAGCGTGAAGACAGCTGCGAAACCACTAGAGGAAAGTGGAGTTAAGGTTATCTCAGTTGCTCTTGGAGCGGAAGCTGAAACCACTGAGTTAAAGGAAATAACGGCAGACGAACGGAATGTTATCGATGCCAAGAAGATACCAAATCCCAAAGAAATAGCCGACAAGATCATGCAAAAGGCGATTGAAGGTTAGCTACAAGAATGACGTTTGAAACTTAATTTACCTTTTGCCATCGACTCCTTAATGGTTTGTGTCAAACTAGAGGATTATGAAAGTAGTGCAAGTATTATAACAAGTTATTGGAAGTCATTAAATTTTTCCTATTTGGTTATTAATTAACTGATACACCTACAACTATTTTACAAACGCTGTTGTCAATTCTTCTCCGCGGATTTCATGATAAGTTATCTTGCAATTCTGGTGATATATAGTGGTTGCTTTTTCATATGACGCAGTTAGAAAACAAAAAAATTATTTTATCCTAAGATAATCTTTTATCAGTTGTAGATACAAGATTTTAAAAGTAGGTTTTGGTTAAAAAAAGTTAAGCAATGTTTAAGCTAAATTTTGAGGGCAGTGAAATCACATCTATAAACAAAAAGCTTTCTTACTTTCAAATGTAACTACATTTGGAATTGTAACTGACACTGTTTTGTCACTTATAAAACAGTGGTTTTTAGTGGTTAGGGTTCTACTCATCATTTAAGTTTGTAAACGAAACAAAAAACATTTAATATTTTGACGGTTCTTTTGTTAACTTGTAAAATTTTCTGTCACTTTGTACAACATGAGTTCATCTATTACAAATATATATATTTCATTGTGATTTTTGGAGCTGTTAGCTCTTAACTGAAGTGCTAGTCAATGAGGATAAGTGATGTTTCAGTTACATCATCATCTCTTTCAAACCTCATTGTAATCCCGTTTTCTAAGTACATGCGTATATAAATTATTTGTTTGTTAGACAAGCCGGTCATTCCGGAGGTTGATCTTGGTTTGGTAATAAGCGCCACTGCTGTTGATGCTGAAAAGAACTTTGAAAAAATGAAGGATATCATAAAAGCCTTGATCAAGAAGTACGGAAAATTTAAAGTCCACCTGACAATTGTCACGTATGGAAGCAAGCCAGGAATCGAGCTGAACTTCACCAAAGAATTCCCAAGCGAAAAGAAGCTTCATGAGTTTATTGACGCAATCTCGCGACCTAGAGGACCTCCCGCGTTGGACAAAGCCTTAGCAGAAGTTAAGCGAATGTTCCAGCATGGGGCAAGAGCGGGCGCCATCAAGGTATGTAAGACTAACACAAATAATAAATTTTATTCTACGTTCTCCATTATGTATGTATGTATGAATGTATGTATGTATGTATGTATGTATGTATGTATGTATGTATGTATGTATGTATGTATGT
>JAOBYE010281097.1:0-13899 GCA_025403585.1 Parazoanthus swiftii | reverse complement strand
CATAATTAACTGGAAGAGCTCTGAGAAACAAACAACATACAAACGGCACAGTAACACGTATATATACCTACCCTCCCTCTCTCCACCACATTCGTATGTATACCTACCCTCCCCCTCTCCACCACATTCGTGACCATCACTATCATGCTGCTGCCTTGTTCCCACACCATACGCCAAAAGTCATCAAACGTACTGGCCACAGGCCCTGTTTGAATAACAGTGATACAATTTTAAGTCAACCACATATGCTTTCGATTTTCGACCTCGTTGGACTAATAGTGCAGCAAGAACTTTAGAAAAGTTATCTTTGTGCTTAGCAGAATCTCGGCCCTAATTCAGACATCGTGTTACTGCAATCTATTACGCCTCGGACGTCCTCTGAAAGCTCTGAACTGATTGAAAAAATGAAAAAAAAAATAGTTGTGTAATAAACCTTTGATGGTAGAGCAGATCCGTACATTTTTAATCAACTCACCAAACCCCATAAAATAAACGTTAAATTTCTATATTTTGAGTGTTCGTAGTGTTTCTTAACAAAGACAAACTGTGAACTTCATTAAAAGTTGAAACGTTTGAAGTTTAAAATGTAGTAATACAAGTGTAACTACAGCCATTTTAGCAAGTCAGTACAACATTGGGCCTTACTCTATCAGAGACATTGACCTTAACCCAGGTCCTACCTTGTGTGGCAATGAACCTGGACTTGTGATTGTATCCCTGCGGGGGAACAAAAAAAAAACTTCATTGCTAGAAAGAGTTATTTCAGTTGAACAATGCAACGTAATTTCAGAATATGAAAAACAGTACTGTAGCATACGTTTATCTGTTAAACCCTTAAATCAGTTTATGACACTGTAATTTACTTACATCGATATAATTTGCATTGATGTAGTCTGATCCAAGGACACTGTCTTTGTCAGTCAATACTACACGCGACTGATCATCTGTAACACACAGTAAGAAAAATTTAGCAATATCTACAGATTAAGTATAATCTAAGAAGGAAAATTTGGTCAGAAATGATAGTGGTTGAGATTTTGGAATTGAAAAGCGACAAGGAAAGCTAACGTAACTTTGATGTCCCCTTCCCTACTCCGGCCCCATCCCCATTCCCAACCCAACCCTTACACCAGTCGGAAGAAATATGCTCATTCTTGCATTGGCGAGTTTGCAATGGTGAAATTCAGTACTAGTATTACAAACTGTTTTTGTATCGATTGTTGCTGTCCTCATATGACTGTCCGTCCCCTCCCTAACCGCCTCGGCCCGTTGTCCCCTCGACCTCCACCCCACCCCCCACCTGCCATTGAGCTACAAGGCTCATCAACCTCCAATAGTCACTGTAAATAAGCGAAGCAACTAAGAACGCAAAAGCAACAGAATAAGAGTATCTTCTCTACTCTGTGACTAATCCTTCCACCCCTCCCCTCAGGCAATCAACCCAGTACTAGTGGGCAGGAACACAGGATTGACAGACGGAGTACTTACATGCCACGATGTTAGTGTATCGATTCTTGCTCTTGTTCTCAGGTCGGTGGCTGTGATCCCAGGAGAAGTTTCCAGAGGCTCTGATAGACTGCAAGAAACAAATTGAAGTCAGCACGTTACATATTTCAGTTGAAATATTTTGTTCGACTTGCACATGTTCGCGCTCTTGAGATCTATGGGAAAAACACATCTTTTACAAGGAAATTACTTATTTAAAATGGGAGTTTCATTTTAGCCCGTAATATGAATATCAATTCTTTGTTATCTGGGAGTTACTTAGAAAGCTCGATTAGTGGCGGTAATTTTTGAAATGAAGGAATCTTGAAGTAAGGCAGCACCGAAAACGTCCGAACATAAGCCCCTCAGAACATAAGCCCCTTTGAATATAAGCCCCTTATAACATAAGCTCGTCAGAATATAAGCCCTTCAGAATGTACGCTCCTCAGAGTATAAGCCCCTCAGAACATAAGCCCCTAAGAACATAAGCACCTCAGACCATTAGCCGCTAAGAACATAAGCACCTCAGAACATAAACCCCTCGGAGTTTAAGCCCCTCAGAATATAAGCCCCTCAGAATATAAGCCCCTCAGAACATCAGCACGTCAGAATATAAGCTCCTCAGAACATAAGCATAATTCAGAGTATAAGTCCCTCAGAATATAACGGTTTTTTAAATAACTTATAACTCTCTCAAATATCATTTCCTGTGTTACGAGTCTCTTTTTAGTCCAAATCAATGGACTAAAAATTGGACTAAAATGAATTGATGGCTAACAGAATTTGCAAAAAAGCAGGTTTTCTTTGGAAGAAAATAATTAGATTGATATCTTTGAAAGGGAGAAGTAACCAAGAGAGCTGGCAATACATTTAGCAATATAAATGGTGAAGCTACTAAATATCGGTAGTAGTTGCTGTGATTATGGTTTTAGCTCCTAATGTGAGTATTACCGGTGTTAAATGAGTGTTTAAGGACTGCAAAGTGAATAGAACAGATCCTTACCAGGAACTCCTCTTTAAATCTCTTATTGTGGTCACTGTGGTTCATATCACAGTACTCCTTCAGTTTATTGACAGGAATTGGCTTGCGTTTCTTGAACCCGCCAGGATCCGAAGCGTCTATGATCACACAAAACGAGATAACAATCAGTTCTCGTGAAGACATTGCTACTATTACTATCAACGTTAAGCCGAAGGGGTGAGATAAAATAGATGTAGTACATTAGCTTACTTCCGCAAGAAGGAGTTGGGGATTTTACCAATTTGATCAATAGTCGTTGTACTACCAATCAAAGTTACCTAAAATTAACCAAGTTTATCTTGCCTCAGTTTGGAATTGAAAAAAAAAATCAAAAAATTTCATCCGCCTTCTCAACCCGACTTAAAGCTGAAAGGCTTATAGCTAACACGACTACTAAATAGATCTTAATATTTATACTACTGCATCTGAACACACTGGTCTCTTGAAGTTGTTAGCTTTTCAATGTTGAAAAACTAACTTTAGACATCTTTTCTCCCATGGACAACAAAATAAAGCGTCGTGAAACGAGTTTCGTTTACTAGTTCAAAATAAGAAATTTTAATAACGAACAGCCCCATCGAACACTTTCATTCAGCAAGAGATCAGTGCGAACGGTGAATGGATTAAATTGGATAATTTGAAATAAGAATTTTCAAATGAAAACGCAAACGTTCTTATGATTTAAACGCGCCTTAGTGACTCAAATAAAACAGATTTTAAGTGAAAGATTTTAAATTTAAAAGTTACAGCCGCTCTTCCAAAATATCGAAAATTAGTGAGCATTCAACAAGAAACACGCGCGTAATGTGGTTGTAATACAAGAGTGAGGAATGTTGGATTTCCAACAAGGAAAAGTAAGGATCAGATGTTACGATTATTAGTTTCACTTTTAATATGAAAACGTGCAGCAAAACACACACTATTTCAAATACTAGTTTATGTATTACGACGCTTCTGAAACAGTCTCGTAAATACAGGCAAAGCCATGTATTGTTGTTGTTTCCTTTCGTATAAAAACCTATGCCAGAAACAAGTTGTTGTAGTGTAGAATTCTTATGGTGGAAAAAATGGAAACTTGCAGTAAACATTTCAGTCTGATTTAACTATTGCAACATGTTTTATTTAAACTAGAAACAATCCAGCATTTCTTCGATTACTGTAACTAGAACCTTAACTTTCTCTAGCAACGTTCACACGTTCACCTGAAGACTTTTAATTGCAAAAAAAAATCTTCTAAAAGTACAGCGTTGTTTTGATTTCTTTTTTCTAAAATCTTTGTAATTATAAAAATGAAGATGTTGTGGTTGTGGTAGTAACAATATTCAAACAAAACCGCAAACTAACTAAATTGAAAATTATAGCTTAGGAAATTAGAACAACTTACGTATAGTTTTGTTGTTATCTGTTAATGAAAAATAAAAAAACCACGAAAGGACCGAGCTCTTCAAGTCTGCAACGTTAATGTTCTGAAAATTCAAAACGTTTCTTACCAAAATTTGAAAATGTAACAGTTGTTCCCTGATGGGATAAGATGATGCAGAACCGTGATCAAGAGTTTTACATGCAAAACCCGTAAAAGGTCAAGATTAGTTATAGACCTTCGTTAAGGATGGTGATTGATAGTTCATAATTTATGAGACAATATTTCTAGTTATATTAGTAGAGTAAAAAAGGCATACAACAAACGTAACTGTATCATCAACTAAATGATGTTCTTAACTTTGGACAGTCTTTCAATTTGCATACACACTAAACATTTGAAAACGACAGCCAACAAAATATCATTCAAATGTTAAAAACTGTAAATTGGCTACGTAAATGTCAACACAGCGTGATTGTTAATTGACATCTAAAGAAATAATGACTTCTGCAGGTGTTGTCTAAGACTAAATTGAATATCTTATGCGCAAATGTCAGGTCGCTAATAAACACAATAAATTGTATGGGTACTAGTCGAAATAAAACTTATTTTACCACGTCTGTTGTGATTTAACTCATCAATTTATGGAAAATATTAATTTAGAAAACTTAACTTCTGCGCGGGGATGGGTTATCTAACCTAAGTTTAAACAAGGATTTTCAGCAACATTTATAGTTATTTTATCTGGTTTCACACTATGAAGTACTGATGTATAATATACAGTTTTGGCCAACTCGTGTGAACATCAAGTATGTACTGATTAACTCTGTTCGTTCGGCTGTTGATTTGGTTTCAAAAGCAATCTTCAGTCACCTATCACACAAAGCTTTTAATTTGTTGAGATCAATTATTTATAACTATACGTTTGGACAATTTGAAATGTGGAAAGCTCTTAAATTATCACCCTGCGAAAGATGAAGATTTTGTTTAATTAAAACAAAAAGTAATAAGGTAAACAAAATCTCATTTCTTCCTGATTTGTTGAAATGGAAAAATTATAATTGTGTTTTGTACAAAGTCAACTTCTAATCAAGTCAAATTCATATGGGAGGAGAGGGTGAGCAGAAAGAAACTAAGAAGGGGTTAGTGACAAAAAACAAAAAAAAATAATAAGGTGGGCGTTGTAAGTTTTTTTGCATTCGATTGCCATTCATTTCAGCCCCCACCCCCTTCATAATCAAGGTCGTATTTATAATCCCTTCAAGTCAAAGAATCAAATATCGTCTTTTCAAGTCATGAACGGCAAAATATAAGTTAAGTTTCATTCACTACGCAGGTATTTTAGAAAAATTCATTGGAATTACTCAAAGGTTAATGCTTTTGTTTTTGGATTGAAATCATGTATATTTTTTATTTTCAAAATGACAAGTAGACGTTACCCTCGTTTTCAAAGTTTACTATTAACTAATAAATGCAGACAATTCTTTAAACGTTACAAAATCAATGTATTTCGTTGTGGTTTTCATATCAATGTTTCATTTCATCTAACAAAGAACTGAATTATGTGGAGTCAGGGGTCTGTTAAATTTTTATCACTTTTTACTTTTGAGCAAGTCATTATAAACCATAAATCTTTATGTCTATTTCAGAAACTCTCAAAAGTTTTTTTTAATCTTTACAAAAATTTGATTTTTTTAGCACAAAGAGGTTCTACAGGCAACTGTAGAGTAACACCAGAAGAAGTAAAATGAAAAGGATTTATTCAGAAAAAGTGAATGTGACGAGTAAACTATTTATTTTGCTCTATGCCAATCTTTATTGCATAATTAATTCAATAACTTAAAAAAAAATTTGAATCATATCTGTCTCTTCTTCACCATAAAAAACATTAGCAAGAGCAAGTTGAGAGAAAGCATTACCTCAAAAATTTACAGATGCATTCTTAGGTACTTTCAGATGCTCTGGCATGCAATGTAACTCAGTATGGGATGGCTTCAAACAGCCTGAATTTTTAAAGCTCATGTTTATTATTTCTGACTGTATGTTTCTTTTTTGCGCTATTAATTTTCCACAAATTTAGTAGACAGCTTTGCAGTATCCTATAGTTACAAACTTGTTTGTTTTGACATCATTTTTCTACCTCTTAAAAATTTTATTGTACATATTATTCATGATTTAACAGTTACTCTAAACAGTTTCTTAGTTATTGTTCTGAAAAGGTTACATGCTCTTACAAAGATTATTTCTCATATGGATAAGTCAACTCGCATAGAATCCTAATCCCACATTAGCTGCTTGAGTTATAGCTACTACCATCTTTAAATGAACGAATAACACTACTTTAAAACTTAACTTCAATATTTTCTTCAACCCTTTGTTAGAAACATATAACATAATTTTATCGAAAGAGATAGATAGATAGATAGATAGATAGATAGATAGATAGATAGATAGATAGATAGATAGATAGATAGATATTCTTTATTTATCCACGGTTAAAATTCATCTGAGAAGTCAAGGGAAATCGTGAGTGTTAAATAGGATATATCTAATATTCAATATTCAATTTAGAGTTTTGTTCCTTTAACCCTACGTTTCTCTTGCTGTAATTTGCGCTGAACAGTAAATTAATTGTTAGTTGAAAAATTCTCTCGATTTTAGCTTTTTGCTGCTAAGATTAGGTCGCACATCTCTTTAAAATGTTACTTTGATATTGGCATAGCTGTATTCACCAGCAGTAACAAACAACTGCAGGTACATCATCCCTAAGGGCTTTTAAAAGGAATCCTTAAGAAGACTGGATGTACTAAACCCAAGAGCCCGAACCTTCTGAGCTCCTACGAGGAGTGGTGTGGAGGTATCTCATTCCGCCTTCCATTGAGTCTTTCTCACCAATACCGCTATCGTTAGAATTTGCAACAGCGTAGCGTCCTTTCTGGAGTTCAGCCGAGTCTCTCTTCTTTCTACGATTCCTGTGACAACATGGAGAGCCTTTAGTTAAGGCATTTTTTACAAAACTCGGCTTAGGATTTGTTTAAGGGATGATATTCACATTTGGATGTTTTTGATGATGGAGGGCCTTCGTGTTCAGATGATGCTCTAGCTGTATTTAAGAACTCTACGTGGGAGTTCGTTAAAGGATGGTATTCACGTTAGGATGATGTTAATGATGTTGGATGAAGGTAATGGTGGATGTCAGATAGTTACGTTTGGGATGTAAGGTGTTTGGATAGTGTTCGATGTTATTGCTTGGATGATTTGTATTTTCACATTTGAACAATGTTAATGGTGTTGGACGATGCTTGGATGATGTTGAACGAAGCTTGGACGATGCTAAACTATCAGGTTTGGATAACATTCAATACCACATTTGGATTTTTCGGATGTTTACAATTTGGATTGTGTTAATGGTGTTGGATGTTAGGTAATCAGGTTAGGTCGCTGTCGGATGTTTGGGCGACGATGTTTAGAAGATATGGAATTATCATGTTAGGATGATGTTAGGTGTTCTCATTTGGACAATGTTGATAATTTTGGGTGATGTTTGATAATCGGGCTTAAATGATGTTGGATTACGTTAGATGATATTGCATAACATTGGATCGGGTTTGATTTGTTCAAACTGCTCGTGCAGTACTAATCGTTCAATAATCACCTAACACTGTGTGGTGAACAGTGCTAAATAAGATTGACCCTGTTTAACATTTTCAAAAGGGGCTCTATTATAAGGTGTTGTGGCACAATCAAAACAGGTTCTTTGTGTATGCAAGTACTTTAAATTTTGTAGTTCTTGACGAACAAGCTTAACAGAGGACTTCAATCTCACAACTTTGCACAACTTTTGCAAGGTACTAGAATGAAAATAAGTTTTAAAAGAAACAGACAACCGGCATGCAATTCACGCTTAAGCGTTTGATTTGAAAATTTGCTGCTATATAATGCTAAGAAAATAGCCGTGTAAACAAGAAAATGATTCCTAAATAAAGTTTTGAGCAGAAAAATCTAAGAATAGAAAAACTGGTTTCGAATGAAAAAGTTGCAAATAAAAAATCAATCTTTTACGTTGATTTTCTCTGTGCTAGAAAGTCGGCAATTCTTTTTGTTTGTCTACAGGAAGATAAAAAGAAGCAAAAGGTTGCTGGACTATGATACTTTTCAGAGTGGCTAAAAGAACAGAAGAAATAAAACGTTTTAGTGTGAAGGGACGAAGCTTATTTTAAAACAGCAATCTGTGACGACAACTCACCTATAGAAGATAACCAGCCCGATGATTATAAACGCTAGTAGGACAACACCTGTGCTCACTCCACCAAGTAGAGAGGCTGAGTTAATTTCACCAGTACGTTGGCTTGTAGTACCTGTGACGTAGGTAATACGAACTAGATTAATGTGCGGCAGGGTGAACACTAACAATAACACTAACAATAACAATAACAATAACAATAACAATAACAATAACAATAACAATAACAATAACAATAACAATAACAATAACAATAATAATAATAATAATAATAAGAAATAATAATAGTCACAATAATAATAATATTAATATTAATAACAATGATAATAAGGCCACAATTTTAACAAAAATACAATGCTACACCTGCAAAATTTCAAGACAAAGTAAAAGAAGTAATAAAGGAAAATTATGAGTAACTTTATGTTTGTAGTTCACTACATTGGGAGTGACTGCGCTTGGTATTCAAACTTTTTATAATGTTCATACAGGCCAGAATTAATTAACCTTTTGCAGCAGTTGACAATTTCTGTCGTACTTTTCGATCACCGTATTATAATGCAGAATTGTATTAAATAGCTAGAAATTAGAAACAAAAGGAAAAACAAATAAAAAACAGAGGGAAAACACTCTTGATTAAGTGACGGCATTGAAGCAGAGTATCTAAAATATTAAATTTTATCAACTTTTACAGCATAGATCCTTCATTAGTAAACAAAAAATGCACAGTTTTAAAACTGAAACCTTACCAAGTTTTTCTGTTTTAGCCGGCACAGCATCGCTTAGTTCTCCAGGATACAGGGTGTAGGCTTGAACCTAGTTAAATACTGAAACTTAGCTCTAACTAACAAAAAATCTTGAAACTATTGAACGTTTGTTTACAGCAATTCAGAGAATTTTCAGCTTATTGTTTCTGTTTATATTTCCATTACAAGGGAGAGGGGGGAGGGGTTGTTGCAATCCCCTACTCCTCCTCCCATTGTTTTTCACGGCAAAATGTAGCGACCCAGTACCGTGGCTGAGAAAATTCACAAATGTAAGGAGAACGTTTTGAGATAATTTGAGAGGAAAAGAGATAAAGGCGAGTGCTTATATTTGTAGGAATTGTTATCTTTTGTGGATTTTAGGTAAAACTTATACTTATGGACAAGCGCCAGCTCGTATGTTATCCAAGGGATGGCCCTTGATCGCTTAGGAAAAGTGTTTGTTGCGTTCTAATAGCTTTTGCCCCTTTCATAATCTTTTCTACTATCTCCCTAAACACAACCAATTTACGACTCGTTGTTCTTCGTCAAGGACAACTACTGAGGACTATCGCTACACTAGGAGCTAAGAAAATGCCAAAAGCTATCAAACTGCTAACCTGAGATTTGCAATAACTACCACTGGTTGTAACAACTGTCAACAGATCTTGACTTCTTTCTGGAAATTCATATAGCGGTAGTAGCTTCAGGTTTGATAGAACAATCAGGAACGATTGGTTGTTCAGATCCCTAGAGTTCTTACCGTAACTAGGTGTAGCGCTAGTGGCTTCAGGTTTGATGGAACAATCACGAATGATTGGTTGTTTAGATCCCTAGATATCTTAACGTATTTACCTAGGTATATGTAGCGCTAGTGGCTTCAGGTTTGATTGAACAATCAGAAACAATTGGTTATTCAGATCCCTAGAGTTCTTACCGTAACTTTATATAGCGCTAGTGGCTTCAAGTTTGATAGGATAATCAGGAATGATTGGTTGTTCAGATCCCTAGATATCTTTTCGTAAAACTCTCCAGAACTGTTCTTGTATTTTACTGTGTACATTCGTATCTTGCCGTTTGGGAAGAGAGGGCGATGCCACGCTACGCTAAGGCTTGAAATAGTTACTTGTGAAATCTTGACATTCATTGGATTGCTTGGAGCTTCAGGCAAAAAGAAGAAGAACGGCATTAGCACTGTGCTTACCCCATTCAGGGAAGGGGAAGGGGGATTCTGAAGTTACCCGCGCAACCATTCAATGTAGAACTCCCAATTTTGTGACTTTATGTGATTAACCATTTGATTCTATTTAAGGCAGAAGATCAAATTGTTGCATAAAAATATAAAGTTTGTAACAACCACTTCATATTACCTCCCTCCGGAGTCAATACAGCTCGAGTAACATTAGTGTATGGCCCCCACAATACTTGTTCAGATCCAGTCCCTTCACTGACACTCAGTCTGTACATGGAAAAGAACATGAGGTTCTTGATAACAACGCTTCGCCACGGTTTCACTTGTTCAACCAGGATCTCGTGTCCATCCCTCGATGTTGCTCGCTTCGCCCTTACTTTCTTACCGACAGCCCTTTCTTCCACAACATCTGTATGAGACTGTAGCGTGTCGTTTCTCCACCATTCGAGTCTAACTCTTAAGCCAACTACTATGCCGTTTAAGATCCTGGGACGCCTCCACGTCAACTGTATGATTTGTCCTCCAGTGTAGTTTAATGAAAGATCTCGCGGAATACCTGGCGCTATGGCAACAAAAAATGTTAAACCGTTATGCAATTGCTATCAGCGTCCTTTTGAATCCGGTTCTTCAAAAGTCCTTTAATAACAACCATAGTTAACAGAGCGAACTGGTTATGAAACTTGATCAGTTTTTGTTTGTTGACCTTACCGTGCACAAAACACAAAAGGCATTGAAGCACGTATCTTAGAATAACCTGTATAAACATTTTCGCTCCAACATGAAGCAAAAGAATGTGGTCATGGTTTGTTCACCAAAATAAAGCATCCTTCTAAAGTTTGTAAAGATTTACAATCAGTTAGCTGTATCAACTATGTAACTTAAAATAATCATTTTAAAACATAAGTTAAATTACCAGTTAACTAATCCATGGTTTGCTGTCTGAATTAGTCTTGGAAAACACAAACCAACGATGGGTTAAGTTAGCAACAATGGGCTTTGAGGAACTTGGCCTTGTAAGACTAAAGTTTCACAGAGGACAAAACGTTTCTCATTATCGTAATTGAGAACGGCATTCACATCACTTTACTATTTTTGTAGAAAATGAAATTCACTCAAAGTCTTTCATTAGTATACGTTAAGCGTGACCAATTGCAAATCTATAGGTCTGATTATGTTTCTTACACCACTAAATATTCGCACGTGCAGTTGGTACCGATTTGAAGTCTGTTATACATATATAGTTTGATCATGATTGGTTAAAACAGAGTATATTAAATTTCTACTCAAAAATATAAACGTTCAATTTTTAGCATTTCGTAAAATCTTCGGAAATCCTCGTAAAACTCCGAATAACATACCTTGTTGCTTTGTTGTAATAAATAATACACTCTTATTTCCTCCAGGAATTGCATTGGAGGCCATAACATCAATACTATAGTTCGTGAAGGGTTTTAATCCACCCAAAGTATAACTTGTCACGTTGTGCGGGGTGCTGACTCGATCCGGGTACTGTGGAATTGTAGTCACAACACGGTAGGTAATCTTGTAATGCACAATCCTTCCATTCGGCCTCTTCGGTTCCGACCACGATAGGCGGACAGCAGTGGAGTTGATGACTTTAATAGCAAAGTTCTCTGGAGCACCGGGAGCTTTAAGGCAATATATTAAAAGACTGTCAAATAAGACTGGGGTCAATTGCAAGTCACCTCGGCACCACCGTCACACGGCAAGCTATGCTGTATTGAGCACAGCTTTCTATAGAACGAGATATGCGCAGAATGAATTATATGCCGTACCTATGTTGAGATGCAAAATGTAGGAAGACCGAGAAACCTAAAATCAGTTTTTTTTCATTACTATGAAGTTTAAAGTTTAAAGTTTATTTTTTTCTGCCATTTACTCATTTATAGTTAATAAATAACAAAAGAAGGAGAAATGAGGCAACAAAAAGAAGAAATTCCTGTCCAAATTTTTAACTATCAAATTGCCTACTGTACAACATTTTATTTCTTGCTTGACACAATTTGTAAGGAGCGGATGGAGTGTGAATGTTTATAAAAAAAAGCTATCGTTTTTTTCCTAGATTACGACTTTGATTTCGAATCTAAAAGTTTAATCATTTCGTAAGCAAAACCCATTATCCCTTGGGTCCCAGTTACACTTCCTTTTTTTGAAAATACTTACATATAAGAAAATGCTAACAATTAAATAATGTACCCCAAAACAGAAATATTTAATCAGACCAGTCGACCCTGATCAAAAGCAACACACAGTAAAATATTCACTTAATAACTTAAGCTACGGAAATGTGCAACTCGTCTCGTAACATTGCTGCAAAACGAGTTTGACAGTGGTACTACGCGTATTTCATCTCCAGCACAGAACCTGTCTCGCAACAAAAGGTGTGTTGTAAATTGCAAACGTGTGTTGCAGAAAATAGAAGTTCAATCTACTTTTTGCAACAAAATCTCCAAATCCTGCGTGTTTTACCACTCAAAAGCAAACTTGTTTTGCAATGAGTTAACATGCCGGCGCCGGAGAAGTTGAACAAGAGATTTCGCTTTCGGTTCAACTCGTCTTGCAGCAATGTTGAGAGAAGAGTCGCACGCTTTAGTTTCTCGTATTCCCGTAGCTTAAAATGCCTTTCAGTTGACAGCACTGCACTTTTAATGTATTTCACTTGTATTTGTGGGGCTTTCGAATGATTAAGAAGTCTTTGAAAGGTTCCCGACGGCTTACGGTTAAGGAAACTTCGGGTAGTGCCTGGAAAGACGCATCTTAAAACTGTCTTAAACAATAAGAAGCAATGAATTACCACCCGCTACATCCCGCAGAAAATGCAACTGTTTTCTCTGTCTTTTAATAGGCTGTTCCTTCTATGGTATGACAGATTAATTTGTTAACCTCACTAACTCACCAGCTTCTGTTGTCTTTTTTACAAGTTTCACTGCGTCACTTGAAAAATACTCATTTGCAGCTTGTATTTTGAAGGTGTATTCTGTGTAAGCCAGCAGTCCCGTGACTACATAACTGGTTTCTTCAGGTTTTATAATCAGAGTCCTCCAGACTTTTTCATTCGCACTGTACTTTAGCACGTACTCGACAATTTTGCCGTTTCCAAATTCACCAGGCCGGGTCCATCTTAGTGACACCGAGTGGGGCGTAGCCCCTTGAACGGTGAAATGGAGAACAGGTGAAGGTTGTACTGAAAGGGGAATTTTACAAATAATTAGCAAGACGTACGAAGGTTTTGTCTTTAACCCATTTGAGCCCCTGGCAACTTATCAACATCTAACTTCTTCTTACAAAACTCCAACAAAATTGTATATTAAAAGGTAATGAGAAATAAGGAATTGATCAAGTAGAATAAGCTGTTGAAGTTGAAAAGCCAAATTCTCCCAAACTGCTTATATAGAAAGAATGGAGCTCATTTGGTAGAATTTACAATCACGCCATTTGTCGTGTTTGGGGCTTAAAGAGTTAAATGGCAGACAGGTAATCAAAGATACCTGACCCAACAGGCAACATTTTAGCCGGAAGAACGTGCATGAAACCGAATCTCAAATTAACAAACTTTCCAATATGACGAAGCCTTTGCCAAAGTCCCAGGAATGTTCGGTATAAAAACTACTACTACCACAATCACTGCCACTACCACTACTACTACCACTTTCATACCATCGCCACTGACATTGCCACTACTACATACTACTAAATATGAATGCGAATACTACCACCATCACCACCACAACCATGTACCTCCATCACTATTACTACTACAACTACCACTACTACTACTACTACTACTACTACTACTACTACTACTACTACTACTACTACTACTACTACTACTACTAC
>JAOBYE010281096.1:0-31270 GCA_025403585.1 Parazoanthus swiftii | reverse complement strand
ACGCACGTTGACACACGCAAAAACGCCATCGTGGTCACTAACAGCACCTGCGCACGGTATAACGCCACTGTGAGCTATTTTCTGTGGGCGAGAGGTAACAATATGGCCTATAATTGTTCTGGACGTCTTTGTGATACGAGTAGGTTGTTTAATGATCTGATGAAATCCGAACGCGTCCAACACGGCCTGATACTGGCGTGTCATAGGGCTTCTCGGCTGTAGCATGTCGATGTTCATGTCACCGTTAGTATAAGTAGACCATCCCATTCTACAGCTAGATGACAACTGTTTCCAAACATTGGCATTTGCTAAACTACAACGCACCACCCAGCACCAAAGAAAATATGGGAGTTCTGTGTTTTACACTAGCTGTGAAGCCTTCTTTGTCCTGTAAACGAGTTTAAAGAATTTGGGATTGAGTTGAGATGCAGTTACTGAAGGCATTATTGTCTGTTATTGTTTAAACAGCCACAAAGGAGTTGCTTTGTTTCAAGATGGTTAAGTTTTGTGCGGAAGTGTAATGTTTGTGTCTTGTTATTCATTTGCATTGTTCTTTTAAGCAACTATGTGATGACAACTTTAGTTATTAAATTGTCGGCAATGTTTTGTGGCTTCAAATTGGTTGAGCCGAATCTGCAGCTAACAGAAATTATTGAAACGGGTAACTTCATGATTCTGCAGTATTCAATGAAGATTTCTGTGACCATTTCGATATCTTAAGCAACCATAGAGTAAACTAATCACCGATGATTATTACTGACCGACCGAAAGTAAACCTCTAAGTTTTCGATAATTAACTTTGATTCCAGAAAGCCTTAAACCAACCACTTGTACTTTGATACAGAACCAGTTTTATGTGAGGGATCAGCAGAAGTTCATCTGTTGGAAGACCGCTGGACAGTTGTAACCGTCGATGATGGAAGGTACGAGTGATTGAAGATTGCATAAAGTTTAGCTACCTATAAGCTTTTTTCTATATAAGGGATAAAAACAACCTTACAATTACAAGCGAAGCCTTAAGAAACACTATTTATCTGCCGTTAAACCAGTGAATTATAAACAAACTCCGACCAGTAGTTATACATGTACCAATGAATTCTCATATTTATATCTTTTTATTTATACTTAATAGTTAATGACTAATATGGTTTATTTTTCTATCATAACTTAGTAATTACTGATTAATATTATTAATATTACTTTAGTAACCATGATGTATAATTCTTTATATTAATATCAGTTGTGTTAAAATTTATTCCTGGGGCTCTACTTTTGTACATGTAAGCCAAATAAGCCTCTGACATCGACACATCATGAAATACCTTTAAATACATGTACGTTCATTAAAAGTTTTATTTGGAGACTAACTACCAACAATCGAGACGTGTAAAAAGTCGCTGAAAAAACCTCTAAAAGTAACTCCTTAAGAATAAGACCGATTTCTTTTGGCTATTAGACCACATGTATAAGGTTTTTTTCAGAGAGTTAAAGGTACGTAAGTAAGCGACGATCCTTGCTTCTGTAGCCACAGTAGTCCAACTTTTAATTCCTAATTCCGGATTGTTTCTAATTCTGTTTCAGAACTGCTCAGTTTGAACACACTGTATTGATCACAGATGATGGCGTTGAAATACTAACGACAGATCATCACTGCGGACAGTAAGAGACAAGCCGCGCGAGTATTTTACTGAGTTCCAGTTGAAGAGTCTCTCATAAGTGAACCAGGTTTGGTACGGGTAGTTAAACCTGGATAAGGAATGCCGGACTTTCAACATTCCTATTATCTAGTCCTGAAAAACCTGAAAGAGCTAAATTGATCACAGAAAGAAATAGAAAATTTGACGTCTGTGTGTACGAAGTGACGTTACATACGAATGTCAATTCGTGGCAAACGGCTTTATAACCCATCAATTTTGGATGTTTTCAGTCATGTTGGTCGTTGATTGTCATAAAATAATAAAGTCAAGCTAAATCATGGAGTTCGATTTTCAGGTGTGCCTGGGAACCCTGCAAACTTTAAACATTCAAGATTGAGTAATTGATGTGTTATCGACGAGACAAACAGTGTGAATAGTATGGGTTAACTGGTTAGGCCACTGCCATCTCAGTTATCCACGGGCAACTCCTGAAATAGTTCAGCTCGTTAACAAGAGCAAAGAAGCCGAAGAGAACTATGGGAAGGAATTTGGAGGCAAGAATAAGCGGATTTCTGATGACGTCACTGTTTGCATTTTGGGGCACTGGCATAATGTACGATAAATTTAACGTCAAACAAACTAGTTCATAATTCGGTAGAGGTCAAGCGCGGCTTAACTAGTTCTCACTAATAATGCGAGCTTGATCAACAATTTTGGAGAAATGAATTTTGAAAAACTTACTAGTTTATAGAGATTTTTTATTTTATTAGCTTTTTTCCCGAAGGGAGAGGGCCACTGCTACAGGTTTCCCCAATTACAGCAGGCCCATTGTAGGGGAAGAGGTGACAGTCCACAACACCGGCATTAGTCTACTCCGATCGACAAGTCCCAATAGAACGTCGAGAGACTAGACCAACGGCGTAACGTCCTTGTCCACGGACCTTGTGGCGAAAGAATGTCGCCCAAAGTTCAACCCTCGACCAGGCCGGGGTTTGAACCCGGGACCTTCTGGATATCAGTCGGAGATCTTACCAACCGTATCAACCTCGTACATTCCTAAGGTTGGAGGAAGATACATACAGGACAGAAATACAGCAAACCGTAAACATGCACGAATTATTTTTCAGCCCAATTCGAGGACGATACTGCGAAAGGAGCAGGAGCCAAACCTGGGTTCTTTTTGTTTCACAGACTGAACTTACCTCCCAATCATGCAGCCACAAGCAGTGGAGAGGACTGGGGCAAGTTAACAGGCGTAACTGCCCCACAAAGGAGTGGGGAGAGGGAGAGGTTTTGGTCGTCAAAGCCAATGCCAAGGAATGATGCCTCACGCACCAGTGACCCAATGTAAGCCAGTGGTTACAGAGGCTGGTTAATTACTACTCCCAGCCACTCGTTTACCTCTTGTCACAATAAGTTCTCTTCCCGAAAAGCTTTTCGGTTTGATTGCAAATAAAGTGCTCTCTCAGTTGTTAGTATCACTAAAATTTATCGAAGACCAGGACTGTACGTAGCTGTGTACGTCTTGGGACAGTGCCAAGTTTTGAAGCATTAAAATGCTTTTTTGGAGTTTTTGAAGCGATATTTTCAAGACCATTTTACTTGGGGAAGGGGGCAGTTGGCCCCCTCCAGCCCCCAGCTGGGATTGTAAACTACTTTGATTCCCCTTCCCATTTTCGTTTCCTCCTGCAAACCTTTGCGGAGAAAATGATACGCTTTTGCAGGTACACAGTATCTCAGACCTCATTCAGTACAACAATTTTATTGATCAACATTGTTGTGAGAATAAACAAAAGTGCTTCCAAAAAGGTTAACTATAACTTTACTTCAAACTTAACAACGAACTACGTTTCCCTTTTTAGGTTATTCAGGCCTTTCTACTATCTACAGAGTATTGATTTTAGGCCATCAATTCCTTAGCAAAATAATCGAATTTCAACTCATAGTTTTTTCACGGTCCGTTCTGAATTTGACTACAGGTAAAACGCCGACGCGACTAGCCTCGAATATTTTGAAATATCCACTGAAAATCTAACACTACTAATTGAATACCAACTCAACAACCGACCTCAGACCACAACTACTGATATTTTTTATCTCAAACAAGCAAAATCTATTTATCAATTTTTCGAATTTACGTTAATGTTGTGTTGTTTCCTTGTGAGGTTGTAAGCGGCACTGCTTACGAACCAGAAACTTAACTTTTCAAAAATTCTTAACTTCGTTATTTCTTAAGTGTTCTAAAACTACTCTTTTCAACGTTTTCTGCGGTGGTAAAGACTTTTTACCGTACAAGGGAATAAAATTCTTTGCCATGTACTCAAGAATTAATCACCTCAAAACTTTTTGCCGTGTTCTCAAGAATTGTTCACCTTTAAACTACTTGAGGAAAATTGGCTACTGTGTGCACTTCCACATCTATATACTGATGAAAAACTTAAAAAATTTTCTCGCTACGTTTACATCGTTATAAAATATATGATTAAAGCGAAGGAAAGCTTCACAGGACGAATCTATAAAATCCTGTGTCAAATTTTTATGGGAGCTACTATCGAACCGCTTTTTCTAGTGCAGCAACCATATTTCCTAAGCAGTTACGTTTTATGAAACTACCTCCTTCTATAATTACTTCAGTTCTCAAACAAGATACTAAGTGTTTCTTAGTTCACCACGTGAGTCACTGGCCTTTTTGGGCGCAGTTTTTCCGTGAGACCATGCGTAAAGTAAAGCAATCGCAAAATTGACACAATTTGGTCTTTTTTGTCTGTTGTTAGCTTAAAACTACTAAACCTTTCATGCAACGAGAAACGTCTTTCAGCCGAGATGTTTTTAAGATATCTCTAACCCCCCGCGCACTTTTGCGGCCACCTTGGCGACAATCTGTTGCGCTAGTTCCAGGCCTTCTGCGGCCATTTCCTCTGTGTACACATCATGTGGGATTCTTGGAGAACGCATGGTGTCTGGATAGCGCATGTGGTCTGAATTACCTGAAAGACAAGTAAAGAATATTTTTTGATACAAGAATTTTATTTATGTGAGGATTTGGGCGATACACTGTACGTTTGTTCATTGTACATGGCACGGCAATCGTATCATAAGTCCTCTTTACGATTTGTATACGACAAACACACGCATCTTAATAATAGTAGGTTTTTGACTCGTGTCAAATCTAACGACAACCGCCATAACAATGAAATAGTATAACGAGGTCAGGATTGGAAGGTAGTGACTAAGTCAATCACATTTTTTCCATCATAGCCAAAACAGTTGACGGATAGTGTGATGTAAAGGATCATCCTTTACAACTCACTTATCGCACTTTTTTATAAGAACTAGATGATTTTGGTAGAAGCTAGTTGTTTTGGGTTTAACGGAAAGAACATTCAGCCTGAATTGTTCTTATGAATGCATAATAAATGAATTAGGAAATGGGTTGTTTTCAAGCAAAACTCACTGTTTCTACCTACTCTGTCACAGACATTTACTTCTTAATTGCTTTTGTATTTCGCGCAGCTCGCGTCAAGTTCCCCAAAATTAGCTCCTGCTGTGGAAAAAGCTACAAACTTGAACTACAAAGTAGCAGAAAATACTTTAGTTAACTAAAAACTCAGGTGTTGCACTCATGTTTAACTGTAAGGATTTAGTTTACTGCTCTCCACAATCGTTTCTATTTCGCTTTCTCAGTGAGAGTATATGCTTTTTATATGTACGAACGACCTTATTATAACACTGTGGCTCTAAAACTAAAATAGAACTCGGGTGTTATGAATCCGAAAGACCAGATGTTCATCTTTACACCGAGTAACAACCATGTTGTTGTTGAATAGAAATCGTGAATCTAAAGAACTTCTCTCCACTCTTCTATGGTAGTACATGTTCTTGCTAAAACAATGACCTCAGTTAAAACATTGAGGTACAAATGTATCTAAATGTTAAGAGACCAACTTGTGAACAATCTATAACTTGGATACCTAGTAGGTTTCCCAAACGTGTGGCGAGACTCCTCAGCTCTGGATCGTCCAGTCGGTTGGCATTCTGTATCAAGTCGTGTGTGTCTGTTTTGTCAGCATCCACCATGTAATGAGCAGCTTTCAGTGCTTTTTCTGCGGCCTTTTTAAAAATGTAGAGGTAAACAGTCAAATGACAATGGCGATCCAAAGAATGATTCGGGCTAGGGCAACATACCAACATAAACATCTTATTCACTTGCCTGATTTGGGCTACACTACGTTTTTTTAATCATTAATCAATCACATTCTATTTGTGCAAACTGACTTTGTTCCAGTGTGAAAAAGTAGAGCCAATGTTGGAAAACAATTGTAGTCTGACTGTAGATTATTTTACAAGTGACGTTCTGAAAATGATGTTAATAAAACAAATTATTAGTATCAGGTTTTTTAAACAACATTTTCTGGTACAGTTAATAGTACTAAGACTGATACTTTTTCTAGCTTTACGTAGATTTTCAAAGTACGGCGTAAAAGAGGTCAAAAATATGGTGCCTGTTGTCTAACTGCGTTTGGGTCCTGAGGGGCTCTTACGCATTCAGGAAAATAGCATTAAAATCTGGAAAAAAGTCTTGAAAATAGTATTAAAATCTGGCAAAAAACAATGTACTGAATGAGCCTTGAGTTTCTATGTTCAGCCCCCAACAACTAGTGAAGTTCGAGCCTGTTAAAAAGCACTTGCGTAGACATTACAACACAATCCTACGCATTTCTAACGACTGCATAAATTGAAATCTCCAAATTTTTCTCAGGGGAAGCATCGTTCGAACCCATCTTGTCCATTTATTACCTACAGCTTCGAGTCTGGCAAAATCAAAATGTGTATAGAAAAAGTCGCGAATTTGCGTACTAAACTCCGTATAACCCTGTTCTTGATTAGATGGCATTTTTGTTACTACATACCTTGTTTATCTAGTTACATCGAAGTAGAGTTTTACCTGGTGGCACTTGAAGCACGCCCACTCATAGAACACGGTTGCCAAACGTTCATCGTTAGGGACAGCTTCCAAATCCACTTCTGCTTGACGAAGCCATCTCCTCGCTTCCTGTGGCTGAGGATTAGATGAGCTGAACGAAGGGGGAACATAGCGAGTTGTGTAAGTACAGGAGGAGAATGTGGAAAAGTGGCCACGTGGCCCTCGTGGATAGTGCTGGTTAAAACTAACTCTGTACTGATCCCTACATCTTCGATGTCTGGACGCTCGTGTTCCCCAATAAGCAAACAGGCCGCCGTAACATCCAGTGTAGCAGCCTCCGTAGTAGCTGGAGTTGGAGTTTGGTCTGGAAAGCCTTGCAATTTCACTCTCAATGTAATGGCAGACCTCCTTACAGAATTCTTCATTTCCCAAGTTCTTATCTGGATGCCAGCGCAAGTAAAGTCTTTTGACTACTCTGCGTCGAACTTCCTCGGGTTGCCTCCAGGCATCTTCTAGAATTCGGGTGATTTCTTTGAATACTTCGTTTTTGGTTTTCTGATTCTGAGCTATTGTTGGGTTTTCTTCGTCGTTGAACAAGACAATACCCTCGGGAGAAGCAGGAAGAACACGGTGAAACTTGTACAACTTTTCTGCACTGACAATGACAGGATCTCGGTACTGTCCGATATTGATTTTGTATTTCTTTGCAAAGGATGGAATATTACCACATAATTCTTGCATCTTTTCCATGATGATTGCATAAATGAAAGTGGCGTCGTCTTCTTCTCCAAACAAACTTGCATCGCAGGTCTCAAAACCTACATAATCCCCGACATCGAATTCTTGAAACTTGTTGTTTAGAAGGTGGTGATCTTTGATTGGTATAAAAGTACCTGGTTCTGGCAGTGGCGAGTTTAGACTTGGATCATAGGAGTCATCTTGACGTATTCCCAGGCGATCCAGAAATGACCACATTTTGTGAACCGGAGTGTTGAGCAAAGTTGGAATGGTGGCAGACGACTTTCCTAACTGACCGCTAGCAATTTCCCTGATAGCTGACGTGATAGCGAGGGAAAGAAATGAATCTGTTTCTCCGCTATTTGCTACATCTTTGCTCAAATAAATCTTCCAAATTACTTCATCACCTTTAATTTCTTGCGTTTGGTGATGTGGAACTACTTCTTCACTACCAGGAATGACGTGACCTCGATGTATGAGATGTGTTACTACCTTCTCCAAACCGTAGAACTCGATATTGCGTAGCTTGCGCTCAATGGTGTGCACTATGCCTTCACCTGCGAGAATCGCACTGTGAGGATTTTCATGCCGAATAAGTCTTACGACGCCACGGCAGAATTCTTGAGAAGCTAGCTTCTGCTGTAAAGAACTGGCTTCTCCAAGAGAAACTGCTAATCCGGTCTCACTAGCCACGAGCTCCTCTTTGACAACATCGGACAGAAGATTTGGTCGATGTTCTTTTGGGACCTTTGTAAGCAGATCGTCCTTTAAATTCACCTTCTTGATGCCACACACTTTCAAATCCACAAGAAACATTTCGGAGAACAGTCCGAGTCGTTCTTTGTAGCGAGGCGCATCATCGTAGATGAGAGCTTGCGCTTGACGAAGGTACAATGGTAGAGTTTTGTCTTGCGGAAGTCTTGAACTGTTGGACTGTTGCTTCGTGTAGCATGGAAGGTACAATGACTCGAAACTCATAGGTTTGGCCTTAGGTTCGTTTTTCTCTAAACATTCGAAGAAGCCTTTCACAGAATCGATGATTTGTGTTACGCCGTTTGGATCGGCCACCATGTCTTCTGGCCAGAGTCTCTGAAGCAAACGTAGAACCATTGCAAACTCATTACACCCGGCTGTTCGAGGGCATCCGATTTGCTCAAAGATGTTTCGAAACTGGCCGAAGTAAGGAGGTGCAGCATAGAGATAAGGCTTTATCTCTTGCGTCTCAAGGAACTCTATTACCACTTGGTTAGGGTAAACGAACCGCTTCCCCGATTCCACCAGAATGCACGGGGTATTCTGAAGAACCCTCCTTGCTTGAGCACTCTCGTCGTTACGGCAGATATTTGATTGGAAGAATTTGTACAAACTAGACATCACTGACATCTTGTCTTTAAATCTCTTGTCTTCGAGTTCTTCATACATGTCATTCTCACTGACCAACTTTTTGCAGAGGTTTCTGCAATGCTGCAAGACCTGTTGTAGGCACGGTTGTTCTGCGATCTTCAGATGATGGATGATTGAACTGCAGTATTGCTGTGCTGAAAAATCGACACAAGTCGAGAAGTGCGATCGCGGATTGGCCCACGGTGGGAGTAGATAAGCTGTTGTCCAAACAAGCTTTTTCTTTTCGTAAGCAACGGCATTTTTAAATGCAATATAGGGCAGTTGACCATCTGTCGTCTCGCTGTACTGAGAGTGGAGGCTTTGAAGCGTTTGATCAACGTGTTCAGACGCAATAAATGGAATGGTCGAGACTTGTTCTAGAAAGTATTTGTCATCAATTATATTCGGTCTGGAAAACAAGTGCGAAATTAGAGTCTCCGATTTGCGTCTTGTGTTGTCATTTCTCAAAGTTTGTGCTTCTGTTGCGACTTCCTTTGCAAACTTCACAAATGTATTGCTGGTCACTTCCTTGATAAGTCCAATGGTGCGCAGAAAAGGAAGCCATTTTTCCGTGTTGAAGGGCTTTGGCGGAAACAGGTCAAGAGGGAGCATAACTTTAAAAACATCATGATTTGGGTCGTAAAATGAAGACGCTTTTTCAAAAAAGATGCTTCCTGGCCTCGACAGAAACTCCAGTTTTTTCAAACTAGATATCAATTTCTTCTCACTGACTTTTGCATCATTTCGAATATGCAGTATTGGGAGAAGACAGCATTGTATGTGCTTGAGATGAACAATTCTGTCACTTTCCGTTATGTTATGGAAGTAGCGGAAAATCACGTCACAATACACATCAACATCTGATGAAGGCTTACAGCCAAGTAACTCGTGCAGCTTTTCTAAAGATGGGTTGCTCTTTAAAAAGACAACACCAGAGGCTTTTTCTACTATTTCCATGCCACGACTAGGAATTCCAGGTGGTAGAACGAAAACCAACCGACCAGTAATCTCGATCAAATTACCGTGGATTGTTTCATGCAGAGGTAACCGCTTAAGGACATCAATGTGCTCAGACTGTTGCAGCTTCTCGGTATTTCTACTGAAATATGACAAGATGAGCATGGCCTCTGTGTGTCCTAGCATGCCATTTAAGGACGAACAACTCATTTTCTTATTCATCGCTTCCAACATGGCCACTGGGTCGTCAAGAGTTGCTACGAAACAGCGAAGAAGCATCCTAGATCTTACGTCTATGTCGCTGTCGGTTGATGGCAGTAGTACTTCCCAATTCTGTTCTGGAAGGCCCAGCATTTGAAAGGCATCACGCAAATAAGAACTTGGACCATCGCAAGAACTCCAATCCACGACGGAAGTTGCAAGTTTCAGTGGGACAAGAAAGTGACTTGGCGGTGTTTTGGTGTTAGTTTTACCTGACGACGTCTTTTTTTCAGTTGCCGGCAGAATGCTCCATTCTTTCAGAGGAGTAAGAAAAGCCCGTGTTTCTTGTATCTCGTCTTCTTTGCTAAGCTTTCCCTTTTGAGTACTTCCACTGCCGACTTTCTCCTCGCTAAGCATTTTCTTTGGAGTATCAGGACCGCTTGTTTGGTTTTGTTTCGCCTCTTTTTCACGCTTGTTTCTCTGCATAGTGCTTATCTCGACACTGAGGAATTTCCAAACGTTTTGCAGCCACTTCTGGTTCGGCACAACACAATTTTGATTCGGTGACCACTGGCTGAATGTGTTCCTTGCGTGGTACTCCTCCTTGGGTAACGTGTTGCTTAGCAAGCTTGCAAACTCGGTCACATCAAACGCCTTGAACACTTGAACCCGCGGGACTGATCCTGATTCAGAGACAGCGCTGCAAATAGTTGGGTGGACAAACATTCTAGCGCACTCTGGTAGCAGGTCGGAAAACCTGGAGAGGAACACTGGAGACTCACAGCTAAACGCAGACAACTGGTTATCCTTTGTCAAAAGAAGTGGAAGCCCATCTAGTTTCTTCATGAAGTCTGGGTCTCGCTTGCAGTACTGTAGCACCAGCTCTAAGGACAAATCATTTTTGAAGGGTGTAGATGAGAGTGGGGCTGGTATCTGGCCAATGTTACACAATGGGATCTCCCTGCTAAATGACCTGTAGAACTCAATCACCGATGAAGGAGATATACAGGATGCCTTGATCCCGGACTTGTCAAGAGCGTGAAAAACCGACAAGGGAAACTCGACAAGGTTGAAACCACTGGTAAGAAGAACGTGTTTGAAAACTTTTCGCATTTGTTGTCTTGATTGTTCCCTCGCTGAATCGTCATTGGCTGGGTTTGATGGTGGACTTGGAAAATTCTCCAAATCAGCAAAGAAGGCTTCATCTTTATATGTTCCCGTTGTAGCGAGCCAATGGACAGATACATCAGATTTGTGGGCATCAGAATGGTTTTGGTTCGCCTCGAGGTCTCGAACAACAGGAAGAACTCGTACTTGATGTTTGTCTACATACTTGTACACAGATTCAGTCAAAGTCACCCAGTATGGATCTTCTACAGCCACCTCAACACCAGGAAATAGTTTTCTTAGCGTTTCTAGTCTCGAATTTACGTCTTGTCTTGTGCAGCTTAAAAGTGTCACGTGGTCTTCGTTCGGCCCAAGTTGAAGGAAGTTGCGAACTTCGTCAAGAAGTGTTACATAACAAGCAGCTACGACATCTTTGAGCAGGAGGTTATTCCAGTCTCCACGACACCCCTCTCCTTCATCTCGCCAAAGCCCCCTCCGTGCTTCATGATCCAGCGCAAAATGGCCATTAATGTTAACAGGGAGGTTTGTTGAAAGGGGAAGTGGAAGGAAGCAATATGCTTTCATTGGGCGTGTGACGGCCCCGCCTGTGCTGCCTAGCAGAGTTGCCACTCCACCACGTGGAAGAAGGCCAAGATCTTTCCGATGGTAAGCAGTAAGGACAGATTGTGGTACTTCAACATTCTCTTCAAATCCTAACCTTTGCGCCACGAGCCATTCTTCTTTGTGTCCATAGCTGTCTTCCAAATTCATCACATATGTGACTTCTTTCATCTGAACTTCGGGTAGTTGTTTCCCCTCTTTCTTAAGTTGCCGCGTAACGTTTTTTGCGTACGCACCAAACTCTTGTCGCTTTGTCTCTTCTTCTGGCTTTAGGTTGGCTTTAACTTTGTAACGTTCCTTAGGGATGCCACTCTTCTCATCAATCTCCCACAACGATATTTCCTTGACGTTGTTAACAAACAACAATACTTCGAACAACTCTGTTTTGAAGTCATCCATCAAACCCTCCAGGTCTTCAACTGTTACCACAGACTGGCTAATGTCCGAAGTCCTTGCCATTTTCTGCTCACATCGCAATGGGAATCTAAACATGACAGCATCTTCAAGCGGGAACCTATCTCCTAACTTGTAGCAGGGGAATACGTCTGTGTATAACTCCTCCAGTTCAGACGCATTGTACATCCTACCTGGTTCTTCTGGTGTAGCCCCTGGAACATACTTGCACTGAGGGTCAAAGGCGCACAAGACCTCTCCGATTTCTGTTCCCTTTGACACAAAAGATGGCGCATCGGTCAGATGATAAACAGAATTGAAACCCACCCCGTATTGTCCTGTCTTGTTCGGATCGCTTCCTTTAGCTCCTTCACCGAGATTCTGGATTCCATCGAGGTCGGATCTTGTAAAGGGTTTGTTGTTGTACACACAAAGGGCAGGGCCTTGAAGGGGTTTCCAACTTTCCTCCAATACGTACGTATCAGGGTGGCGTCTTGGGTCCTTGATAAAGCAAATTTTTGTTGCTTGAGCATCATCTGCATTTTGTAGAAGCTCTTTCAAGATGTCTTTGTTGTGTGGATAAGCTTCAAGTATGCCTCGAAGGCGATTTGTCAGCTTCTCCTTTTGGCCAAAAGGGATCCCTTTTGAGGAAGAAGACAGGCTTGCAGTCCGCCTCGTTTTCACGCCAAGAATCTTACAAGTAGCAGGAGATATGCTCTGGTTGGTGTACCTTACTCCTGGATTTTCTGGTATCCACAGACAGTCATTTATGCACAGATCAGCTGTCTCACGTAGGATGTTCTCCGAGTCAGGCATATAGATCTGAACCAGCTCCAACTTTGCTTTTTCTTCTTCGGAATCGACAAGACAGTTGGCAATTTGCCGTACTAGCTCCACAGCAAGTCTCGAATATTTTTCTTTCAAAATATCGTCTCCAAATTCATCCTTCATTCTGCATAAGGCTGACGCATAGTCTCTTCCTTCGAATTTTTCTCGAATTCCAATTTTCTTGAAACCTCGAGCAACTGTGTCCGTGAGGCGATACAGATAGGGAGAAAGATCGTGAGAGCAATCGAGTGCTACATGGTTCGTAGCCACGAAACCATCATTTGTCAAGATAACTTTTTCTTGTTTGAGAAACATCTTCTGTTGTTCAGTAAGCTCTTCGTAAATTTCTTCGAAGTATTTATAAATTTCAGTACATACATCGGAAATCAATTTGTATGCAGTCGCGTTTCGAATGTCGGGTGTCACTGACATCACTTGCTTTAGCTGGTTGAAGACCAAAGATGTAGGAACATTTTTCTCGTCAAGCTTCAAAAAATCTCTTATCTCGTTTGCTAGGTAATGAACCCGACCTACGTATTCCTGAATGATCGGCGCTGAAGCGCTAACAAGACTGTACTTGCTACTAGGGTAGGCTTCTCTTGCAGAAACCAACGTCTCTGGTTCAATGACTTTCCAGCAAAATGGAGAGTTTTCCGGCCGACTAAGAACTGGTAGAAATGGAATTTCAAGAAGAGAGTTCTGAGCTTTCGTTTTTTCCTTCTCTTCATTAGATCTACTGATGGAATAGTTGTGACCACAATTCAACTTTCGTTTCATTAGCCTGCATAACTCCGCTGTTCGCTCTACAGCTTTTTCGTGGTCTCTGGGGTTTAGAATAGTGACACTTCGGGCTCTTTCAACCATCATATTCCAGCCCATTTCATCTTTTGCCATTCCAAGTTGTTCGAGTTTCATTAGCATTTGATCACTAAGGTAAGTTTGTTGGGAACCGTGTGGAAACCTTTCATCATCAGGTAAGAAAACACTTGAGATGTCTCCTGTAGGATGCACGAGTTCGCATGGTGACTTCAGCTTGTTCCCATTTGGTGCGACAGGAATGCATTGGCTCTGTGACAGGATGTCATCCAACTCTTTGCTGTTCACATTGTTAAGGGCAAACAGAGTCAATACATCTCTCATCTCTGGGTTTAATTCTTGGATGTGTGGGAAAAATATTTCGCGGTAAAATCTGACCACGCCGTAGGACCTCTTGGACAGAACCGGCCAGTGGCCGCACTCGACTAAAGATTCTGTGATTGTGTAGGGAAGATCGACAACAACGTCTCCACCGTTTGAAACTTGACGTAGGACCTTAAGAGCAACATCTCCAACCACGGGAATCTGCCGTAACTCAGCGTCCAGGAACAATGCATGCTCCATGTTTGCCCACCTCGTGCCATCTGTGAAAAATTCGAGCGAGTCTTTAATCAAGGAATCATAAAACGCTTGACTTAGGGGACGGGACAGCCTCTCAGCCCTCTCCAAATTTGGCCACACTTCATAAAACGACTGAGCTGTGTTGTGCGCAGCCACCGTCGTGCGAAGGTCATGTATTGCATTAACATAGGCTTTGCAAACTGCATCTTTCAACAGTAATTCGTTCCAAACACCACCAGATTCATCTTTGTCATCTTCGGTTCTCTCTTTTAGGTAGCGCCTGTTGGATGTCACAGCAAATCCACCATTGATGTGAACCGGTAGCCCGCTGCGGATTGGCAAGGGAAGATAACAGAACACGTGGCCATTAACTTGTGTTGGGTTTGTTGTATCAACAAGCAATCTGGATTCCTTTACTGCAAGAACACGCACTGCCACTCCTGCTGTTGGGCGAAGACTTTTATCCCCCTTTGCCTTCTTGAGTGATAGGTCCTTACCCATGGAAGAACTGACAAGCCAAGCCTGATATTGTGTGAAATCGGTGGTTAACGAGTCCCCGAAGAACTTTTGGCCAGTTTTAGTGAAAGAACACTTAACCTGGATATTGATCGATGATTCTGGTAAGCTTTTGTTGACACCGGGATCTAGCTTGATGTTTTGCAACACTTGTGACGATGCTTTTAAGAAATTACATTCTTTGAGAAAGCTCTGTTCTTCGTTCGTCAGTACAGCAGCTGCATCCGATAACTTCACATCAACACCATGCTCGCGTAGAACACTGATGGGTTTCTTCGTAACTTGAAACAGCTCCACTGCTTCGGAGGGATCCTTGGCTTCACGTGGAAGATGAAACAAAGTCACTTTCCTCACATTCTGGGTGAACAGTAGTAAGGAATCGGCTCCCTGAATCACCATCTCCAACAACTTTTTCATTTCTTTTTTATCGTAGAATAGCGTTTTGATCTTACTTCTATCGGCCTGACTTCTGTTTCGCAATGGAAACCGGAACAGTGTTCCATTAAAAAAAGGCTGCTTTGCATCTGGACTTAAGTCACATCCAAAGATTCCGTTGTACGGCTTGAACTGGTTTCGTAGCTTACGTAGCTTTTTCTTGTTCTTCAACATGTCAATCTTGATTCCCGGTTTACTTTTGTTTTTGATCGCCTTTCCGAGATGGGTAGTGTGCGGATCAAAGATAACAATGTTGTTTCTACTGACGAAGCTTGGAACATCTGTCAAGTTGTATGCAGCATTGAAACCGAGTCCAAATCGACCAATCTTTCCAGAATCCATCTCTTTTGAACCTTCACTGAGCTTTGTTATGTTTTCGAAATCTTCATCGGTGAAAACTGCATCGTTGTATGCCCACAGTGCTGACCCTTGGCACTCCTGCATTCCTTCATCAATTAAGCAAGTTCTCGCTTCTTCGTTGGTGCGTTCGTCATATAGAAGCTTAACTTCGGTAGCGCCTGCATCGTCTGCGTTCTGTATGAGCTCTTTAGGTACGGCAAATCCATCAGTATAGTCTTCCAGCAGTCGATGAAGCCTTCGTGTCAATGGCTCCGATTGGCCATACTCTTCTCCAAGTCCGAGCTGGTCAGGATCTAGAATACGGCTCATTAGCGTTGGAACTCCAAGGCACTCAGCTGTGCTGGGAGGGATGTTTCTGTGCACGTACTGAAGCTTGACGTCATCTTCTTCGTCAACATCGTACACGTCGTGGCCTTGTTTGAGCCATTCTGCGTCACAGTAAGTACAGTCTTCAATATGTGCCAGTCGCAATGTGGAGTCGTTCTCAACGTCAGTTGGAAGCAGAAGTTGTTCGTGGATCTCGCGAGGCATTTCTTTATCAGCGTTTGGTTTGAGTTCATTCAAGATATCAATTGACAGTTGTAAATCGTGTTTCACTTCAGCTCCATTTGTTTCAGTTTTAATATCGTACTTCTCCCTTAGTTCATGTAGCACAGTGACTAAGAGTCCTGGGTCTTCTCTCATCTTCACCCCACAGCCAAGGAACATGCTTGAGAAAGGAATCATCTCAGTCGGTAATGAGTTGACGTAAGGTGAAAGGTCAGTGAAGGGTTTCTTGATAGCCACTTTAGCTGGTAAAGAAAATCCGTCTCCGTTCCATATCCATCTTTCGATTCCAGCTTCGTTTAGGGCTTTATTCACCAGATCGTGGTCTTTACTACTCAGATATTGGTAGATCTCGGTCACCATGGTCAAATAACTGGCTTTATGTTGTGGATCATACGTGGATATCACGCTTTTAAAGTGTGTGATAACATGTTCCAACTGTGGCTCTTTCCCCCAATGAAAGTGGTCTTCAAGCTTGGGGAATAGATCTGCCTGTACAGTCGGTTTGACTGTTCCAACAAGACTCATGAGTCTCTTGGTACTTGACACCATGTCATCCGGCCTCTCAAACGGTGATGTCCCAGCTGAGTACAAAGGCAGATTGTCAGGATAATAAGACGGCTTTACCTCTGTTCTTGCGACCCAGCGGATTGAGCAGATTGCCTCTCCCAGAGACACACCCAAAGATACGCAGTCTTGTAGTTTGGTAGGATTTCTGTTCAGAAACTCCAAAATGGCTTCAGATTTGGTGTTGGCTCTGTTGATATCACTGATAAATCCAATTTGATTTACACTTTGAAGGATGTCGTTGGCGGTAATGTTACTTTCTTTCTTCATTCCTAGTTTTCGCAGTTCCCCCAAAATTGTGTCATCTCGGAAAGTCACGGAAGGAAAACGTTCCTTCTCGTCAAGGAAAATGTCTTCTAATGTCTTCACATTTGGATCAAATAGCTCCGATGGCTTCACGCGAATGTTATCGCTGCTTCTACTGACGAATGGAAGTGACTTAAGACATTGTTCAAAGGTCTTGTCTTCTGTTCTGTACTGAGGCAGACGTTCAATAACATAGAGCATTAGACGATCTACTTCATTTTCTGAGTATTTATTCTTCTTGACATCCGGTAATACTATATTCGTCAGCAATTCCGTGGTTTTCAGTTGTGGAACTCCAACCACTTGGGCAAGTCTCTTGCTGTCGTCGTCTGTGGTATCGATGAGGAGTTCTTTGGAGTTTACTGGTAAAGTTTCAACTGGTGCAGCCCACTGAACGTGACTTGCAGGAACAAAGTGAGAAGCTCTGTTGCCACTGCCATCTAACGTCTCGAACAATGGTAGCGACCGAATGAGTTCCATCTCCTTGGCTTCTAGAAATTTTTCTTGTGACAAGAATGCCCTGAGCTCGCGTTTTTCTTCAGAACTCGTGTTTTCGTGTAGTTTGCTGACAGGCGTTTGATCGTTCGTCACGTTCATCTCTGAAATGGCTTTGAGAACTCCTTGCACTGTCGGCTGGTTGACATACTGGAAGCACTGTGGGTGAGACCTTATAAAGCTAGGTAGCGTATCAATAACGGTTAGTCCTAGCGTACGCAAAACTTTCACCAGTGTTTCATTCAGACCCCAGCCGTTTAGTTGACGAACCACGAGCGTTGTCGGGCATTGCAGCTGTGCAAGGGTAACTGAATCTGCTGATGTTTCTACCTCAATCAGATGAAGGCCATGAAAATGGCCCAAAGAGTTACGGAAGTGTTTTCCTAGATACAACCAAACCTCTTCCAGCCATCCTGCGGGTGGATTTTGGTGACTAGGGAAGCGCGGGTACCATTTCACGTGCCCATGTTGGTTCTGTTGATTTGGCAACACCTTGTAAAGAAGATGTTGGACATCACTTTGCTTCAGAAGACAAAGCCGAAGGCTTTCTATAAATAAAGAGGAAATATTTTACAATTGTAAAATTAGGTGTACAACGAGACTCTAACAAAACATACAGTTGTATAGGAACAGTGTAAGTTGACACTTATGCCACTGCAAGAATATTATTACAATCAAGAAAACACTATCAAAGTAAAGTAATTTTTTCTTTAACTCTCTTAAGGATAGTTATCGGGAATTTCTTTTACGGTTTGTAACATTTTCACGTAAGCTTTCCTTGAACATTTAATTTAAAAAACCAGGGGACACTACCTCTATTTGATGTCACTGTGGAGAACAACCCAGGTAGTATCTTAGTAAGAAATATTCCTTCATGCATTACCGGTCCACTTTGCTGAAGGGTCGTGCTATGATCAACATCTGAGGACTTGTGTTTTTGGTTGCAGATAATACAATTTCACAGCAATGATGGTTCTATGCCAGTGGCGGAAGGGACAGCGATATTGGGTACAATTGCTTCCAACGTACAGTTCTTTTAGAGATAATTTTTAACAGGGTTAGTGCTGACCATCAGCTACAAAATTCAAGGAGTGTTCAAGGAGTATTCAAGGAGCCAAATTTCATTTTCAAGGAGTATTTTTGGCGGGGTATTGTGTCTATAATAATGTAAACTGTCGACTCTGTGCAAGAACACCATTCGGTTGTACATGTAAAAATCGCTTAATGAACACACATTTCATAAACAAATTTATACAAAAGTGTGCTTTATAAACTTTGCAACATTTGTTTCTTAAACCTGCACCAGACTGAAACCAATAAGTGCAAAATTCAAGTAGTTTTCAAGGAGTCTGTGATAAATTCCAAAATTCAAGGGCTTTTCAAGCGTCCTTGAAAATGAAAACCAAATTCAAGGAGTTTTCAAGGAGTTTAAGGAGTAGCAAGAACCCTGTTTTAAACAAATGACGGTACCAGGTCAGCTATAGGGGACACTTCACTGGCGCAGTTATTCGATGGTTAGTTAAAGTTCGCGATTCAAACTCCATCCCGAACACTATGTTAACTCATTTACTCAACTTGCTTCAGTAGACTTAGCTTAATGTGTGAGCATCAGCTTCTGAAGGGGGCTAACCCGTGTTCCACCAAGCTCATACTTTCATCCGCTTAATACTACTGACACTGACAAATATAAAAATTAGCTTTTTAGGCTACTGGGTTCGGGAACACCTTTTTCTCTTTTGTTTACAGTAGATATTATGGCCTATGATGAACTGGTACTTACCCGTCTCTGCAGCCGTTCGCAACCGACGTACAGTCTCTGGATCGATGGTTTGGTCAAGGAACATACTCTCTAGGCCAGGAAGCAAACTCTGGGGGTGGTCGGGTGATGCAACGTACACTCGGGTTTCTGGACTACAACCATTTGTGTCAAAGGCAGCAAAACTTCCATCTGAGAGGGGCAGCAGCTCCAAGCCGCGTAAGTCGATGATTCTGTTGTCGGACAAAATGTAACCCAACAGCGACAGTTTGGTTCTTCGGTCAAATGTTGTGTAGCTGGGGTACAAGTTTCTCAATACATCACGTACAAGTGATGGCGTGACCTCGGTGATATGGTTTCTGTAGTGTGTCGTAATAGCAGTCACGACGTGTACTGGAGCTGTCACTACGTTCTGATGGTCCAAGTAAAGTGTGCTTATTATAGCTTCCTTCACTTGGCTGCTTTCCTGAAGCTTGTCAAGGACTGCGTGTTTTGGCTGAATCCACTTTCCTCCATCAACATCTGTGTGAAGAATTTCGTCGCCTAGTACCTCCTTGCAAAACATTTCTGTCACCTTTTTCCACTTTATGTCAACTTTCTCAATATCGGGCCATGCATTGTAGACAGTCTCTGCAGACACATCTTCATGTAAGCGTGTGGAGAGAAAAATGGTTTGACGGAGGAGTTCGGCGTAAGCTCTCGGTAAGACATTGCGAAGCAGGCACTTATTCCAAAGCAAGGCCTTGTCAGTTAACGGTTTTGACTCATCTTGGTCGGCGCTGGGCCACTTGAGATGTCTTCGATTCTTGCTAAGGGCAAAGAATCCGTTCACGTGCACAGGTAACCCAGTTGGGCTCTGTTTTGTAAGTGGTAGTGGAAGGAAACAGAATAAATGGCCACAGGGATCTGTTGGTGGTACGCCGTCATTTCTGTGAGTACTTCCGTTTGATTTTTTCGGTAACGGTAGAGCAACACCAACCCAAGGAAGATAACTGAGAGATTTATCCGATGTGAGGTTACTCAGCTCGGAGGATATTTCACCACCAGCATAGTAATCAGTGACGACAAACGTGTGTTGTGCTGTGTGACAGGCTGTTCCTTCTCTAAACTCTGTGGTTTCAATGGTTATCGGATACGTGACTGTCACACTTCCTCCCAGTTCACCTGGGGAAGAAATCTTCTCAATGAATTCCTTTCGTTTTGATCGAATCTCGTCTAAACTGTCCTTCGAAATGTTGACTTGGAACACCTTTGTCGGTAACGCGTCTCCTTCATGGCGGACGAACAATTCGATAGATTCGAGCTTTTTCAGAAAAAGCAAAGTAAGTTGTGCATCTTTTTGAAAGCAATCAAAAAGTCCAATCATTTTCTCCGTTGTGTAAACAGTGTCTGAGAGTTCAGAAGGCTGCTTTCTCAAGGGAAAGCGAAAGAGTGTTCCGGGATAATGACCACTTGTGAACGATTCGTCAGAACAATTGAAGATTCCCTTATAAGGCTCAAACTGGTCGGGAATAGATTCCATGTTGGAGTTTGGCTTTCCGAGGTTCCACTTCTTACCAGTCCTGCAGCGGCCACTCTCGTCTTTGAAATATTTCTCATGAGGATCAATCATCCCAAGCTGTGTGTTACTTATTACGCTTGGAAGATCTGGAATGAAAAAAAATTGAATTGAATAACCACGCAACAATGGACGGTTCAAATTACAGTTTAAAACTGAGTTAAATCCATGAGGAAATTTTTTTAACGAATAGAATTGTCAAAGCTAGGTTAATATATTTTGGGACTATTTTATGTTGGTTTAAGGATTATCCTTCAGGCCATCGCGAGATTTGCTTCATAACGGGCTTCTAACTTTATTTGTAATTAATTTAAAAAACACCAGTGTGTATGTGCAGCATTTCAAAATATTGCAAAAGGCAGAACTGTTTTTGGACTATTGTCGTGGTGTTTATTTTCGAATGAAAATAATGATAGGAAGCACTTAAAGAGGTGCATTAGTATGTCAAGTTTTCAATCCAGTTCTCATATGGTGATATATAATCGTCTTACTTCTTCCCCATTTCTCTAACCTTCTTTATGCTTAATTACAAACAATTCCTTCTTATCTTCTTTAACTCTGATTTGAATAACTCTTATTACATCTACTCCTTCTAGCAACAATAAAGTAACGATTCATCCAAGCGCGCAAGTACTCTACATGAGGAAAAGACAGTACAGCGAGGAAGACCCTGTTACGCCGCAAAATGTAACAACCGGAAGATAACAACTTTTTGACGCTTAATGTAACAAGGTAAAAAGTAACAACTTTTTAACTGAAATTATAAATTTATATATTGTTTGACTATGCACCGACACCAGAATGTAGCTTGGAGATTGGAGATGTCTCGTTGAACTTGACAACCCTCTGGGGAACTTTAATCGATCCGCATTCTTTACCTGACATCAAAGGCAGTATGGAATAATTTCAGCTAACCTTACGCAGAGTTGGGGAGAAACACGCCAGCACCAACTTTGAAAGTTTGTAACTTTTAGTTGTATTCAAGATAATCGTTTTTTTAAACTTTTCCTTGGATTTATTTTGTAACATAATGATAGAGTTAATTTTTGTTTATGGAACGGAGATTTGTCATATGGTTACCACGGATTGGTCATTTGCCATTTCTTGCCGTTTTCCTTGGTTTTGAAACTTGAAAAAGCGTGAATCTAATTATTTTAACCACTTCTATGAAAGATAAAAGTGTATTCGGATCAGTTAAGGTAATCTGTGACGTTATGGAATTGCGCAATGGTGTTGCAGCAAAAAAGCAAGATGGCGACTGGATGACGTCCCGATCATTATTTGGACTTTTGATGTTTGATTTTGGGTGTGAGTGGTTCTAGCCCACATGTGCTCAAGTACCAGCAGAAATTTAAAAATAAGGAACGTGGCAATCTTGAACAAGAACCCCTCTAGCTCTCCAACCCCTCAATTAGCAAGTACCAACTTCAGACGATGTTGTTTTCCACTGAATTATGATGGTGCCTGTACTGATATTGTGGAATTTTGTGTAATTACGTTGCCCTAATGTGGTGTTAAACCGGAAAGTTTGAAACAAACTTAACACAGAAAAACATTTTAAAAAAGTTCATTTTTACACAAATTAGTTTTCAGAAAACTATGTAACTGCCAAGTTCAGTTTCATAGCAATAGCATTTACAGTTCTAGAGAACAGCCCCCCCCCTAAACCCAAAGAACGCCAAGAAGGTGTTACATTTTGCGTCAAAAAGCCCTTACATTTTGAGTCAAAAGTTGTTACGTTTCACGTTAAGAATTTGTTACATTTGGCATCAAAAATTGTTGCAGACCGGGTTGATGTTACATTTGCATCAAAAGTTGTTACAGTTCAGGTTGATGTTACATTTTGCGTCGTTTGTTATACTTTGCGACGTAGCAGACCCAGCAAACTGTTGTTTTACCTGCGTAAAATATATGAACAAGCTGTTACACAAGAAATTGAGGTAAAATATTTTGAATGCTGTCCTTCATACGTGAAACGTTAACCGTAGTCAGTTGAGCTCATATTGGAGAGGAGCTTTTGGGTCCTTAGGAAATACAATGTGGTATGTAATTGTGACTTTTATATCATCAATGAACAACTACTTTGAAAGACATCGCAATCGTTCTAAAAATGAATGACCTGACCCTGTTCCAACAAAAAGAAAGTAAGGATTGTCTGCCGATTAGTTTTTCAAAGATCAGATGATTCGTACCTATCAAACTCTAGTAATCTTTTCTTTTCAATTAAATTGCAACTGTAACTGTCAAAGGGGTACAACAAAATCTTGTCTCATCTCGTTTCATCTTGTCTGATCTGGTCCTCTCAACTCTCCTTTTCTCGCATTGCATATCAAGATAAAAGTTATTACCTGTTAAATGGAAGACAGACTTGAATCCAAGTCCAAAACGACCAACTTTCATTGGATCCTTAGCTTTGATACTATCACTGATCATGCGCACTCCTTTCCAGTCGCCGGGCTTAAACTCAGCGTCGTTGTAAGCGTACAGGGCTGGGCCCTTCATTAGCATTGTTTGAGGAGATCAAGATTACATGTCAGTATAAGTTTGATCACAGCTCTCCGTAAGGTTTGGTGTAAAGCTGACGTTTCGAGCCGTAGCTGTTCGTCAACGCAAGCTGGGTCTGCTCTGGCGAAGGGCTAACACTCGAAACGTCAGCTTCACACCAAGCCTTTCTGCGAAAAACATACCATATAAACCTTTGTTGGTTAAATTAATATTCAGCTTACATCAAACACAGAAAACCTAGTCTTCCAGTGGTAACTATATGTCAATACATCTCAAGAGCAACTGATTTTTGGAGAAAAGAAGGAGATATCCATTAAGACTATTATCCACAACACTAGTTTTTAGTTGATTTTGCTGGCTAAATACAAAGTTTTACAATTCATGATCAATTATGTCTAGTTATTACATGAGTTTGGAGTGAGACGTTCAACTTTCTTCTATTGCCGAGATTCCAATGAAAAATTTTTACTGGACGTTTTTGCCTGAAACTGCATGCAAAGTTGTTGGCTGGTATGCTCTCTCACCTGAAATTGATGTAGTTCAGGGCAATGAAGCTTCGATTTTCCATATGTATGATTGTCGAACAGAAACTTAACCTCCTTTGCTCCAGCATCTTCGGCATTTTGAATTAGTTCCTAAAGCAAAGAGAAAGCATATATACTGTATACAATACGCTTGTATAGCCGTGCAATCACAGCAAATACTAAGTTACGTTGCTATCCACATTATACTTTTTTCACTGATAGCCTCAGAAAAATCTTCAACCGTAACTGGAAATTTTTTCCTAAGATCTTAAGCTGATTTCGGATTAAAAAAGACCGTGTCTTGTCATTAGTTGCTAAGGATTCAGTCGGCAGAAGGTTCCAGAAGTCGAGTTTGAGTTAGTGTAGATCAACAACGCTCAGTTGTAGCAAACACGAGTTCAACAAACCAGTTTTGCAAGATCCACGGCCTCTTAATGGGCTATTTTGAACTGAGCCAATCCGATTGGAGTATTTGCAACGTATCTTGTGTTCATTTATTTTCATTTTGATTTTGATTTTCGTCTTTTGCAAGATTCACGATTATTTTCATTTTCGTCTTTTGCAAGATTCACGGCCTCTTGATAAGCTATTTTGAATAAGCCAATCCGATTGCAGTATTTGCAACGTTGCTTGTGTTCATTTACTTTCATTTTTGTCTTCATCAACCCACCCTTTCCCTCTTCTGGTGAAGACACACACACACACACCATGCTACAAAATCTTTAAAAACTGCAAGACCAAACTCTGGGCCCCAGTGCTACTGATAAGAGGGTGGACAACCAGAGTCAAGGTAGAAGTTTTGGAAGCTAATTTAAAGAAATTTCTATAGCTTCATCATGTTTAAGGTATCCTGTGTTTATATATTAACACTCGAGACTAGTTCCAACTTTTTTTCTTAAAGAACGTGAGTCAACCAGAAATGCCTTGCGAGTTGTGGTGGCCATTTCGCCATGAGTCGCAAGATTCTATTGGCTCAGTTCTGTCCCAAGCACGTTTTCACTTAGTCTTCAGTCATTTAATTTTTGTTATTTTTAAGAATACATTTAAGTAAAACTTTTGGAAATAAAGTGCATTACATGCTTGGGCAATTATGAAAGGGCAGTGGCCTTATGTCCGCTCTTAAAATATTATTAGTATTTAAATACCTTCAAAATTTGCCCATCGTCTGGATAATCATCCAAGATGCTCTTGAGTTGCTGGATCAGAGTTGGCTGAATGAAATCAAAATTGTCATCATCTTGACCTTCGGCTGCAGATATAGAATGAAAAGATGTTAACTTGGTAGAGCATTCAACCTTTGAGTTATTTCAACGACCGCAGAGATTGAATTAACAAGATAAATCTTGCGACTGCCGCCAACGTTTTGTAGCTTTAAACGCTAGTCAAAAGCAGTTATTTAAAAGCTTTACAGTGCGTAACATTCCCAGAAAGTTTCACCTCCCAAAGGCAACTCAAACGGGCAGTTTTAACATTTGAATCAATTCCACCAGCATCTGTAGTCCTTTTTATTTGTGTGGATAATGTTGAATGATAAAGACTCAGTGTTTATTATTTGTATCTGATGTAAAACGTGGAAAACGGCCAAACACACCACTGCTTCGCTACATCTACTACTTTCAAAAAGGTGTTTTTCATGAGACTCGATCATTTTCACAAGTTCTTTTCAATAAGTTCCTTGACAGTGAATTAATCTAAACATTCGTAAGATAGCTACTGAACGAACGTGTCGTGATAGGGAACAATGTATAAATACTTCATATTCTGTTGTTGTTGCCGTCTTCATTTACGTCTGGTTCCACATTGGTAATTATGTGCAACCGATGGAACTACGGACCTTTTGGACCATAAGACCAAGGACTTGAGCAAAAAGCTAATTAAGTAATGAAAATCCGACAAAATGTTCCAACATCACTGACTCAAAGTGTTAGCAGCTTGTTCAGTCATAGCTAACGTTTTTGTCCTTCATGTCCCCTCATCCTACCCAGAACTCTTCAAAAAACGTTGCCTCCCCACAAATATAATTGGCTTGCTACGGCCCTGATGAGGCGTTAAAGTGGTTAAGGGTTGAAACTAGGGTCTTAAGGTAATTTTTAGAGTTAGCTAGGTCTTGGTACTGCAACGGCAAAACAACTTGATACTCATCGGGACTGACGCCCAGGGTTAGGGTGCTGTTCTGTGATGTGATGTGATGTGTATAAAAATATTCAATGTCCAATAAATAAATAAATAAATGAATAAATAAATGCGTTCTTGTAACACAGGTCATCAATCTGAATCACACAACTGCAAATATAGAAATTTTGAAGTTTTACTCAAAGACAATGGCTTTCATCAATCACGTGTCAATTTTAGTTAACTATTTTTAACTTTCATAAAAGCGTATTTAGGTTTTGAAAAAAGTAAAAATAAAAACTCCGAGTTAAATTTCGGTGAACCTTAAAATTGTCAAAAAAACTTAAACATGGATTTAATAATCAACAAAACTGAAGATAGGTAACAAACTGCTGACTTACCTAAACTGGTTTGAATTGATTTACAAGATCTATTCCCTGCTCAAGACAATGAAGTCCCAACTCAAGGTACATTTAGGGAGTTACGTAGGAGATCAAGTCCGACTTACCATTTCATTGTAAAGTTTATATACTCGGCAAAACTATTTCAAAAAAGTAATTTTGCGTTTGAAGATCAAAGCTGTCAAGAAACAAGTTTACTTGGTGTTCTAATGGACTGAAATGCAAAGGACAGATGACAGAAACTGGAAGCCAGTGTTGTCAAACAAGAACCTACCCATTTTCCAGGAAATTCCCTGTTCTCTCGGGCCTCAGTTACACGATCCAGCGATGCACGTTTGTGCTTTGACAAGCATCGTACTCGTTGCAACTTCAACTTAGTCGTGCAAACGAGGCATTACACATTTCTTCAATGCTCAGTCTTGCTTCCCTGACAATACCAGTAAAGAATAGTTAATACCAGCTGTCGTCTACACACACAAGTTTTCACAGCAAGACCAAGACAATCATGAAATGTGTTCGCCCGTTTATAATAAGGCCCTCCAACCTAAATACAATGTCTTTACTGACTTACTTTCCAACCGTAAAAAACCTGAAACCTGGAAGTTTGAAAAACGAACTGGAAAAAAACTGCGAGATTGGTGCCTCGAATTTTCTAAGAACTTCCAAATGAACGAAGTTCAACACTTCATTTAACAATCATACTATCAAACAACAGATTCAAAACCAAGATTCTCGACTGAAGATGGATAAACAATGCTGGCTTGCTACGATGCCCAAAACCATTGATCTAAAACCGTCACCAAACATGTACAGAGAGTAATATCTTTGATTTTCCACAAGCGTTTCAACAAACCTATTGCTCATCTTTAATGTAGCCGTGTTTTTCACTTCATGGCGCACTCCTAAAACTTTGTGATCGTTTAAAACTAGCAATGGAGTCCTTGAATGTAGTGCTTGCATTTGCTTTAAAACAAAAAGTGAAAAGTTGGTGGATTTTTTTATCACATCAAAGACTGAAATCGGTGCCTATAGCAGTCGGGAGAAACATGGCACCTCTACAGTATAGCTAGAACTTACATCACATATATATAGGTTTGGAAAACGAACTGGAAAAAACTGTGAGATTAACTGAGATTGGAGGATTTACATAAAAAGATCCAAACGAACAAAGTGTAGTTCTTAAAACATTCAAAATCCATGCTTCCCGAATCCTTCTTGACTGAGCTCTGAAGATCGATAGGGCTGCAATTTGCTCCAGTGCCCAAAATCATTGATTCGAAACTGTCAACCAGAGCTCAACGAGGATGTACTTAGTTTGAGTTGAAATCGACTGAACTTGGAGTGCTGGCCGTAAAATTTAGCGATTTAAAGTTTCAAAGGTTTATTTTTTTTCACATTATTATTCACAATCAATTGAAACAAAAAAAGTGGTGGATGCAAGAGAAACAACACATGAAGGGTTAACAGGAGTCCCTTGCGCCCGGTTCAAAATGGAAAATATAGTTCGAAATAAACCCAGATATAGCATTCCTTGTTTAATCAGTTTGTTTCATTATGAAGTGTTGATATATCGTGGCAAAGGAATAAATAGAATTGTGCAAGAAATAGACTTAATTAAGAAAAAAATAGCCTTAGCTTTTGTCGTCTCAATGAAATAAAAGCACATAATTTTTATGTTTTTTTAAAGCTCTATTCCTTGTTTCAAGGGGGGGGATTTTTTCGAACTTTTGCGAATGCCCATTCTATTAAACTTGCCATAGTTCAAATTTAGTTTGATAAAGAACGGTTGTAGTTTTAGACTGGACATCATGTTTGAGATCATTTTGGTCAAAATTATTACTAATTATATCAGGAGTCAAATGATTAGTTTGTTTGTAAATCAATTCACACAACTAAAAAAAAAACAGCAACTTCAAATATAACTAAAAACCTGGGTGTTTGATGTCAGCAGCGAAGGAACGATATAACAAGTGTAACGAGGCAGCGAGATCAGTCTCGAAAACATGGTTCTTACGGCGAAGTTGCGCTAGTTTAACTTACTTAATTTGAATAATTGTTCCAAAACATTTCACCACAAAACGTGACGCATTCGTTCACTTCTTTTAATTTTTTCTTAACACGACTTTCATGCTGAACCCTTCAAAAATGCATTATCAGTTTAAAACGTGTTGCTGATAGCAGTTCACAAACCTGTATTAACTGTCCTAACTCTATGATCTAGTTCGTAGGGCCAACTGGGCAAGAATTCGTAGTATAATGTGTCAGTGATTTTGCAATTCTTGGAAAGTGTTATGAATAATGAATTTGATCAATTTTTCAAAATCAACTATCAATATGTGTCTTAAAACCTCAATTACTAAAAAACTACTCCATTATATTAAGTATGTAGTTTTAACCTAAGACTAAGTGGAACGTTAAGTAAGTTATCAAAAAACTGGGACGTTCTCGGGTCTATCACCAAACTCAAACCGCGAAGATCAGATGTGTTGTCTTTGATTTCCGGCCGGGAATCGTAAGCTGCATGCAACGTAGAAAAAGGTGTGATTTTGTAGAACCAAAGCTTCTGCTACAACAAAAATGAAGCAAGGGTTTGCACTGATTATGCTGCCAAGTGATGTCCTGAGAGAATAACAAGTACGGCTACTATAGCTTTACTCAAGTTAGTGTCAAACAATCAATTAATCAGACGATCATCCTAACTTTTGTGCACCCTGATCAAACCGGTACTGTGCAACTAAGTCTACACCGACATGAAATATAATATTAAGACAAAGTTACGGACTTTAAGAAAACGAAAACTGTTAAGAACACAAACCTTTTATGCAGTTCTTTCGCATGCTCAAGGTAGCTCCAATTCGTAAGCTTGCATGATCTTCACGATCAACGGAGCATCTGTGGCTTCTGCCGGAATAAGATTCGCATTTCTAAGAAAAGCGCCACTCCTTTTCCGAGAATTCGTGACGTGTGGTTGTGTGACGTGATTGGATATTAATATCGGTTTTTTTGCTTTAACAAGAAAGCCGAGTAAGCGCGACCCGTTAAAGTTTTCACAATGTTTACATCTTGGCTATAAATAACTTTGCCAAAATGTCCTGACCTAATTTTTCCTCCTCATTCTAGATTTTATTTTTTGGCGAGTGCGCAGCCTCACACAAGCATTGGACAAAGAAGAAATTACTTGTAATTTGGACATCCACAACTTTGATGTGTAGCAAATGTTGGCTTCAATTAAGCCTATTTACGGAAGTAAGAGGTGCTTCATAGTGTCCGGAGATACACCTGGACACCCAGCTGGACACGTCTAGACATTCTACACACATCTAGACACCCAGTACACACCTCCACACAAACCTGCACTCCTACAAATTATTTATCCATACTACTGCTGTTGTAGTATCCTATACGTATTTATCAGAACAATAAACCAACGCAGGATAGCTAGCCTTCCTACTTATGAATATAACGTGTCTTTCTATATGGCTTATTAAACTGACTGACCTTCAGGCTCTCAGTGGCTTTGTTTCACAAGATTTATATACCTGCCAACTTTTTGTGAGACAAAGGCGTGAGATTTTTATCCTGGGACTGCCGAGATTTTTCGAAAGCGACACGAACATTTCCGAAGATTCCCGAAGACGTCCGAAGACACCCGAAAACTTCCGAAGACGTCGCAAGTCTTCCGAAGACGAAGTTATCAAGAAAATGCTTTAGCCACATGGAGCGAACACGTTAGTTGGTTAGTTAATAACGGAATTGTAAACAGCCATGACATTTCCCAGTACCAGTCTTAGGACGTGTATTTATAAGCGCGACCTCGCTCCCAGTGCTTTTCACTTCAAAAATCAGAGAATGCGAGGAAAATACCATCATTTATTCATTTTACACATAGTTTTCACTTCTTATATCGGTCTGAGTTTACGTATTTTTGGAAATTGTGTCAAGCAAGGCGACAACACCTCACATTAATCAATCAGGCGTGAGAATTTGGTCCGCAAGCGTGAGCCGGCGTGAGATCGAAGTTTTCAACCAGCAGGCGTGAGACTCACGCCTAAGGCGTGAGAGCTGGCAGGTATATAGTAGCTCAACAATAGCCAGTTGTTTGTACATGACATAAAAAGTGCTTACACGTAACTCGCTTCAAGTACTTAACATGTAATTGTTGGTTCTAAGTGCTTTTATTAAGTTAAGGGGTTGATAACTAAAGATATTTTTCATTTCTTGATCCATGTATAATTTGAGTGTGATTTTTAGAGGTAAATTTTTAGGTCAACTTAAATACGGTATATAATCATTGGCAAAATATGGTATATTTCTGATTTTCTAATGTTATTGAATTACAGTTGTGCAGACTGCCACGAACCACTGCACTTGTTAACTTTGACTTTGAAGCAAACAACATTAATTTATTTCTATTTGTCACCAGTTTGAAGCTGATCGTAGGGCTTTTATTATCACAATCAACTCCTTTGGAACTGAGCTGAGCAAGGATGACAGGTCAAAACTGTACCCAAGGTGCGGCAAGCTGTACCCAGAAGGCCTTGGGAGGTTGGCCAAAGCAGATGATTATGATCAAGTGAGAGCAGTAGCTGATTACTACAGTGTAAGTACTTCAATGGAGGTTTGTTCCACGACAAACTTGGTACAAGACTTAACTTGATACTCTGTATCATAGAACACTTTTAGTTGCACCATTTTGCCAGAAACTTTCACTGGCATTAAGATTATTCTGAACTATGGGTTGCAGCTTAAATTTAAGTTATTCCAGAAAACAGTCTCTACATCCAAAATGTTACAAATAGATTTTACTTACAATAGTCACAATTAAGCACTTTTTAGATTCTGAAGGTCACAGGTCAAGAATACTATAAGTTTTTATTTTTTGGCAACCTATTTTAGTCTTTATACCATGAGTTACAATCTTACACCATTTTGTATTACTTAGTAGTAAAATGTATGATAATATTTAATTGGGAAATTTGACAGGACAGAGGGATTTGCAGTTGGGTTGGGGGGGGGGGGTAGA
>JAOBYE010280985.1:0-15952 GCA_025403585.1 Parazoanthus swiftii | reverse complement strand
TCCGCTTAACACTACTGAAACCGGAGATAAGCGCCGGCCTTATGAGCCACTTGGCTCGGGAAAGGATTTAGCTTTATACCAAGACAGAAGTGTAACTCTCCCATGTCTTTCATTTAAACCTAAAGTTTAAGATCTCTTTGATCTTGGTCATTTCATCAGCATTTTCCGTTAGTGTGATCAGATCGTCCACGCACACTGCGAAACTGTAAGTGTATCACCCTTTTTAATAAATTAACAAGGATCTGCTGACGACTGAGTGAATCCAATACTCAGTAAGTATTCTTTGAATGCTTTGTTCCAGCATCGCGGTGACTGTTTTAGACCATAGAGTGATCTTTCAAGTTTGCATACTAGATGCTCCTTTCCTGGTTCTATAAATCCATCTGGCTGTTTCATGTATATCTCTTCTTCAAGATTGCCATTCACGAAAGCTGTAACAACGTCCATTTGATGAATCAGCATTTCTCTTTCTATTGCAAAGGTAAGGAGTGCACGTATGGAAGAGAATCTTACGACAGGCGAGAAAGTTTTGTCAAAATCAATGGAGTATTTCTGAGCATATCCCTTAGCAACTAACCTTGCTTTAAAACGCTATACATTACCGTTCAATGCCATATCATGTTTTACTCTGAATACCCATTCGCAGCCAACTGCTTTTCTACCAGGATGTAGTTCAACAAGTTTCCACGTCTTGTTTCCCATTAAAGAGTTATACTCTGAATCAGCAGCAGTTTTCCACTCTTTTGGGTGAGGAGTTTGCATTGCGTCCTGTAAGGTAACTGGTTCTTCTATTTCCGTAACATTATATGCTACATGATGACACCTTTCAGTTGTTGTGTCTGCATATTCATCAGAGCCATATCTGATGGGAGGTTTTCTTATCCTCTCCGAGTGTCATGACTGACTTTGAACGTTTACCGTATCTTCCACTGTTTCACTTTCTGACTGTTCTTCTTTTTCAATCTTTACTTCGGTTTGTTCTGGATTACCTTGATTTTCGAGTGTTACTTTTTCTTTGTCACCAAAATCTTGCTCATTAAAGGTAACATGTAACATCTCTACGTATGAATACTCGACACTTGTTTTCGTGATACAAGCGGTATCCTTTGGAAATCAAGCTGTATCTGATGAAGTGCATTTTCTCAACTTTTGAAACCAACTTTCGTTTTTTTAGGTTCAACGTGTGCATATGCGATGCATGTAAACACTTTCATGTGACTTACGTCAGGTCGTCCAATCCATACTTCACGAGGTGTCTTGGTGTCTTTTACTGCTCTTGTTGGCAGATGGTTTCTTACATAAACAGTTGTAGAAATGGCTTCAGCCCAAAACATTTTAGGAACTCCTGCATGAGCAAGCATGGACCTCGCATACTCCACCAGAGTACGATTCATGCGTTCGGATAAGCCGTTTTGCTGTGGTGAGACAGGTACTGTTAATTCGTGTCGTATTCCGTTATCTTTCAAATAGTTTTGAAATTCATGTGACGTGTACTCTCCACCACTCGACCCTCGACACTGGCACAACTTCAAACAGGTTTCTTTTCGTCCTCTGCAATGCTCAATGATGCACCACTGCAATCCTTCCCTCCACAACCTTCCCCTGCTGCGAGACACTTTCAGTTCTTTGTCCTCCAATCTTAAACCAAGACCTCACTTACCACTCCCACACTTTGCTTTTCTCTCTTACCAGTAGTAACATGTTCTGTAAAATGTCAGACTTGATCCTCAAACATTTATTGCTCCAGCACATCCCTGATTACTTGGCTACCTGCCTTCAGTTGGAAGAAGTAAGCATTAATCCTACTGCGAAACACGCCCAGCCCCCTGCTCCGATATTACACTTTGGTTCCCAGCCCTCTTCCTGTACTTTGCCTTTCCCTTTCATTAAGTATGACATCTTCTCTACCAATGTCAAATCTGAACCCCGACCAGTTCTTGCTCCAGCACTGCCGATACCAAATTTGGGCTACTAACCTTGAGTTCAATGACGAAAAAAATCTACCGTTTTTATGCACAATAGTGTTAAAGGAGGCACTTTTGAGTTGCTCCAAGCCAACTTGGATGATGTAGTTTGAACCTGCAGGTATCTTCGCTAACCCTTGACACTGAAAATCTAAATACCTCCTCCCTTGTTTTAAAACAAACCCTGTGGCAGAAGCAAGCTTATGTTTTTCAGCCCAGTTGTTCAGTATGTACAAGCCTCAGCCTTCGTCGATGACCAATGTTGACAGCCTAGCTACTGTAAAGTTAGGAAAGTGCTACTTTCTAATTATCCCGCTGGCCTGGCCCAAGCAAGTACTGTGGGGTTGGTTCCCAGGACTCGTTGGACATTGAGATGTCTGGGTTGAAGACCTGCCTGGAAGAGCTGATATACTGAGTTCCAACAAGTTTTTTCCTGGCCTTAGCTTCTATGAAGTACTGTGGGGTTGGTACCCAGATCTTGCCTGTCATGGAGATGCCTGGGCTGAAGACCTGTCTAGCAGAGGCAGAGCTAATATATGTACTTTCAATTTACAACTTCAGATTTTTACCACAAAATTTCAAACTGAAACTGAAGCAATGCTTGCATCTAAGAATTTTGTTGTAAAATGCTTGATTAAAAAAACTTGCTTTGAAACTCGTGTTCTATATGTACAATTCCTTAGCAACAATGCTGCAACTTTGGAAACTCTCAATTTTCCATATTTTCCATGTTCTTCTCCAATAAATAAATAATCAGCCAAAACTCCTGGCCTAGTCTCCCTAAGGTTTCATTAGTTGTAAGACTGACTACTTAGGAACAACTCTGAAGATGGACCAGTTCCTCCCAAGCAGATTTTCCGATACCAAGGACATCTGGCTACCATCAACCTATTACCAAATTGACTAGTCTAACAGGCATTGTCGAAGATTACCGGCTCACCACTGGTGGGAGTGCATCTCACAATGCTTGTGGCAGTTGACGTAAACATCTAACCATCTCTTTTTTTTGTCGCTTCAGCTTCTGAATGCTCCTTTCCCACAGTATGACTCAGACTGACTTAACACAAGCAAATGCGCTGACACATTATTTGTGAACCAGTACTGGCTCCCTGTTAAGCTCGCGCACATCGATCGAACTCGAAGTGCTCAAGGTAGTGAAGCCCATTATGCCTCAAATTGCATCAACTGGGTGTTCTTGAGAGGGGATGAAAAACTGGATTTTGCTGAGGGCATAGAAAAGACAACCCATGGGTATCTCGTTGTTGTAGCGTCAAAGCAAAATCCACCTGGAAAAATTTGTGTATTTGACATATGTCGTGCCAATAAATTAAACGATCAATCAATCATGGACGCCACATCACACCCACCATCAACGAGATAGTCCGTGCCTTAATGGTGCCACCGTGCATAGCAAGCTTGACCTGAGCCAAGGCTACAGACAACTAGAGCTGGCACCTGAATCCAGATACATCACCATTTTCAGCAGTAATGTGGGCCTCATAACATACAAGCGCCTCAACTTCGGCATATCCAGTGCCGCATAAGTGTTCCAAAATGTCACTCGCAAAACCCTTGAAGGCGTAAGCGGTGCAATCAACATCACTGACAACACCATTGTCTTTGTTAAACAGTGTTTCAGCAACTGCGTAATCATGATCTGACATGAATCAAACCAAGTGTGACTACAGCAATCTCATGTCTTCGGTGAAGGTGGCATATCTCCTGACCCCGAGAAAGTCAAGGGCATCTTTGACCTCAAAGCTCCAACATCAGTCACTGAAGTGAAAGTCTGCTTAGTATGGTGAACTACTGTTCTTGGTTCATTGAGAGATACACTACAATAAGTAACTCAGCCACTGAGAGACTTGCTTAAAAGAACCATCCACGGGAGTTGACTGACAAGCATGGCATTCAAGTGTCATTGCACTTAACGCACTCATTCTTCTTCTGGTCACGATTGCCATTCCATTGTACAATCATATTTATTTACAGGATTGGTCGTATTCTGCTGGGACTTCCCTAGGGATTACATTCCATTAATGGGGCCCCTGGGAAACAAATTATTAAAAGCAAACCCGTACACACACAAAAAATAGGTTATGATTAAAAAATAAATAGTAACAAAAAAAACTTAACCTTATTACACTGTACATTATTAAATCATCCTTAACCTTATCAAAATGAAGTGTATAAAATGAGATCAACAGCAAAGCTTGTCAAGCAGTGATCTTGGTTGCATTTAACACAGACTGATTCAAATGATTGTCCACTGTCTGGAGTGCAGATGTGAGACGTGAGTTCAGGACAATATGCAAAGAAGTCGACTTTTTTAAATGAGTCGGATGATCTGCAAATGTTGTGTAGCTCACAGAGGAGAATGTTCCATACTCTTGGAGCCCTGGAGTAGTAACTGTTTTGGAGTGTTACGTACAGTATCACATGTGGCGAATTTTAGCGTTATACTGTTGCCATGGTCTGATTGTCTTGTAGCACATGCTGGCACTCCGATCGCGAAGTTGCTGTTATCTTATCAAGGTACTCATGCAAATAAACGCATCGGAAGAAGGCCGGTTAGTTGGAGTCTTGACTTGTACTGAACTTCAGTTACGTTGGGGAGTGGCAGTATAAACGTTGTGGCCCTGTGCTGTATACGTTCCAGTTGCTGAATGTTTGCCACTGTTTGGGGGCCCACACCTGGCAACTAAAGGATAGGGATTTGTCACTACTTGGTTGGGGATACCAGAGGCTGATCTTCGGTTGAATCCAAGCATCTTGTTTGTCTTGGCTGCTGTGACCTGAACCTGCCTGTTATGGTGATGCCAAGATCATTTATTGCGTCAGGTCAGATCTTTTATTGACCCAGTCCTGGGTATGACTAAACTGCATCCAGCTGTGGAACTCTCAGAAGCAAGTGTGGGATAGTGAGGCTGCCCTTAACCACAGTTCATCTCCAGGCTCCCCCCAGGGCAGGGGGTCAGAACCTGTCTTGCCCCCCTACTCAGGGTCACTAGCTGCCACAACCTGGGTGGCAGAGCTCTACGGTGGTCACTGACAGTCTGGTGCTCTGGTGTAGATGCTTCCATGGTTTGACAGATGACCCTCCACTCTGAGGACAACAGGAAGCACACAGCTCGAGTGCGGGAATGGTGGAGACCTTGGACGCCGCAAAGATCTGACTTTGAAAGTCAGCTAGGGCAGGCGGCCCTGTAAAACACACTCGTCAAGTATTATGGCTAGTCATACATCCGTTTCTGCAATAGGTGGTGCTGGCAGACATTGCAAACGTGTCGGTAACGTCTTGGGCTTGGCTGACTCTCGGGTGCGGGAAGCAGGGTCCGGCCATCGCAGCAAATCAAGCGAGCTTGGTTGTGAATCGAAATTCAACGGCCAGCCAACATAATTATAATATTTTTCCAACAGATTATATGGTCTATCGAAAAGACAGAATCACACTTGCCGGCAGCGTTTTCATTGCAGTCAAAGACATATTCCCGAGGACTCTAACTGTGAAATCGTTTGGGCTTCGCTGCAATTACCCTGCAGTCAAAAGAAGGTTCTACTTGCATCATTTTATCGACCCCCGCATTCGAGCCTTGAAACAACCATGCAGTTCATTAACTCTGTCAACAATGTGTTTCAAGACCAAGCTCCAGCATACCCTCATGTCATTATTGGTGGAGACTTCAATCTCCCCAGTATAAACTGGGAAACTATGGAATCACTGGACATAGCGACATCGAAATATCAAAAACGCTGATCGACTGCATGCAACAGCATAGAAAATATCATTGATTTACTATTTTCATCTAATCCAAATATGCTGTCAAATGAGACCCACGCCCCAGCTACAACCATGATGCTGTATTCTTTGACCTTTCCGTCAGGCCTAAAGTGAATATAAGAAAGCAAACCTGGACAGATGACTGGTTCACATCACTAGATAAACGCAGACACACTGGTGTTCTCCTACTTGACTTCTCGAAGGCCTTCGATACTGTTCCACACAGAAGGTTACTGCACAAACTAAACCACTATGGTATCTATGGGAAAACTCACAGATGGATAGAAAGCTTTCTGACAGATCGGAGCCAGTGCGTTCAAGTCTCAGGAGAGAGATCAGATAGGGTGAAAGTTTCCTCTGGAGTACCACAAGGAACTGTAATGGGACCACTGCTACTCCTTGTCTACATAGACGACATCACAAGCCAAATAAATTCCAACATTAGACTGTTTGCGGACGACGCAATAATATTTCAGAAATAATGACTCCAAGTGATGCCCAATCATTCCAAACCGACATCAATCGGTTACAATCGTGGTCAAACACATGGCAAATGAACTTCAACTTAACGAAATGCAATATTATGACCATTACCTGTTGTACCGTAGACAATCCAGCATGCTATTCCGTCAATCAGCACAGGTTAGAAGTCATCAGCAGGCATAAATATTTTGGCGTCATGATCCAAGATGACTTACAGTGGGCAGCCATGTAAGGGAGGTTAAGGCAACGTCAACAAAAATACTAGGGCTGCTGCTCCAAAGTCAAAGAACAAGCGTAAAACTCCCTAGTAAGACCAAGGGTCGAGTAGGCAACACCTGCCTGGGCTCCCTACGAGAAACTGCATATCACAGCTATCAAAGCGGTGCAGCACAATGTGCTGAGGTTCGTAATTGCAGACTATTCCAGGTATAGCAGTGTCACAGAAATGAGACTCTTAGTTGATTGCAGACGCTCAAATGCAGGAGACATCTTGCAGCTGCAACAACCTTCTACAAGTGCATTAACAACCTGATATACATTTCAATCCCTCTTGCTGTCCAGCCTGCAGATCCTCGCACACATTCAAATCACCCCTGCAAGTTCCGTCACTTCGCCTCCAGCACCAATGCCTACAAGTATTCATTCTTTCCACGCATAATCCCCTTATGGAACACTCTGCTTATTGCTGCCGTCACTGCTGCAATTCCTAAAGCCTTCCAAGCGCATGCCCTACCGGTCATCAGAGCCTTCTTGCAACAAAAATAATCTGTCCCATAGAACCTTATTTTTAGATATTACATTACTTTATATACATTTATTTATTTAGATATTATTATTTTTGTACCTTCTTATAACTTGAAGTGTGTTTAGTGTGTAGTGTAAATGTATTTTATTTAAATTGTTTTTAACATTGTGTATAATTGTCAAACTAATAGGATTAAATATAAGTAAGTAAGAGCAGCCGACCAAGTTTAGGGCCGCCACTTGGAATGTGGGTACCCTGAAGAAGAGAGGTAGTGAGGTGATCGAGGCGCTGACTCGTCGACGTGTGGACATCTGCGGCATACAAGAGCAGAGGTGGGCTGGTGGTCTCAATGCAAATCAGACACGCCAAATCAAGGGCAAGGACACCATCTACAAATTTTACTGGAGTTGAAACCAAGATGGTCAAGGTGGAGCTGGTATTCTGTTGGCTGAGATGTGAGTGGATAAGGTTTTTGGACTGAAGCTCACCGACCAGGTCATGTTGTTGTTGGAGCAAGTTATGGATACCTCCTTTCGACAAATGGTCGACATCGACGCCACGCAGATTGGCTTTGTACCAGGTAGAGGAACAACTGACGCCATCTTCCATGGTGCACCAGCTTCAAGAGAAGTACCTCACTGCCATTAAACTACTCTATTTCGCCTTTGTTGACCTGGAGAAAGCATTTGACCGGGTCCCAAGAAAAGTCCTGTGGTGGGCCTTGAGGAGCTTGGGTGTTGAGGAGTGGGCGGTGCGTGTCATACAGGACACGGTCTCAGGGTCTCAGAGTCAACATGAAGACGAAGACCATGGTCTCCGGCCTTGGTCTGGTTGTCCTCAAAGACTCAGGCAAGTTTTGGTGTGCTGTCTGCCGCATTGGCATAGGTGTAAATTCCATCGTCTGCTCTCAATGCAAGTCGTGGGTACACAAGAGATGTAGCGGCATCACTGGCAGACTTGTGGCCAACCCTGACTATGTGTGCCCTAGATGTCAAGGCAAAACCCTGCCGATTGATGGGAGACCATTAAAGCAGGTTGATGTGGATGGCACCTTGCTCGATGTGGAGCCCAGCTTCTGTTATCTTGGAGACATGCTATGTGCCGGAGGACGCTGCAAGCTCGCCATCATCAACAAATGTATTGCTGCCTGGGGAAAGTTCAAGAAACTCCTCCCTATTCTTACATCGAAACATCTCTCACTGCATGAATACCCGTGCGATCAGCCTTGCTGCATGGCAGGGAAACCTGGGCGCCAACTGCTGCAGGCCTTCAGAGGCTCCGCCGCAATGACAGATCCATGATTACAAACTTTCACGCACTCTCCTTGGACAAAACTAGTCATGTGATGCACAACTACAGGGCAAATACCAAGCAATATCCCGGGGATGTATTTACTCAATATACCCAACGGTTTCAATTACTCAGCCGATCAAGTCAATTCAGAAGCAACAAAATATTCATTGAAGAAGAAATATTGTATTTAACTAGGAACAGCTACTGAGGTGCTATTTTACATGCTACAGCTCATCTACTAATTATGACTTGGAAATCTTAACTATACATACCTGGTATTTACTGGTACTAAACTGTCTCAAGGGTGGACAGGCAGGTGAGTGGCTGCATGATTAAATAAACTCTTAGTTGATTGGACATTTTCTTGTTTGGATAAACTGCAAATTGCTTAACACATCTTGGTTGCCAGGCTGCCATGGATTGCAAGCTAACTTATTTAACTCATCATGGATTCCAGGACTCATTGTGGATTCCAGGCTAACTTGTTTGGCCTATCATGGATGCCAGGCTAACTGGTTTGACCCATCGTAGACTCTAGGCTAACTTGTTTGACCCAACGTTTATTCCTGGCTAACGAGCTTGGCCCATCCGCTATGCTAGGCTAACTTGTTTGTCCCATCACAGTTTCCTGGCCAGCATATTCGTCGCTCTCGACTGGTAGACCAATGATTATTCAAAGTTGTTGCTCTGACCTGATTTGTCAAAGTTGTTGCACTGATGTCCCTGATTAGTCAAGCTGTTGCTCTGGCCAGGCTAACTGGTTTAACCCATCACAGACTCTAGGCTAACTTGTTTGACCTAACGTGTATTCCTGGCGAACAAGTTTGGCCCATCAGTTATGCCAGGCTAACTTGTTTGGCCAATCACGGTTTCCTGGCCAACAAATTTGTTGCACTGGTAGACCGGTGATTAGTCAAAGTTGTTGCTCTGACCCGATTGGTCAATGATATTGCCATGGTTACCCGATTTGTCAAAGTTGTTGCACTGATGTCCCTGATTAGTCAAGTATGCTGCTCTGGTCAGGCTAACTGCAGACCCATCGTAGACTCTAGGCTAACTTGTTTGACCTAATCCTAATTCCTATTCCTGGCAAACGAGTTTGGCCCATCAGTTATGCCAGGCTAACTTGTTTGGCCCATCGCAGTTTCCTGGCCGACATATTTGTTGCTCTGGTAGACCAGTGATTAGTCGAAGTTGTTGCTCTGACATGATTAGTCAAAATTGTTGCCATGGTTACCCCATTTGTCAAAGATGTTGCACTGATGGCTCTGATTAGTCGGTTGTTGCTCTGGTCATCTCAATTTGCCAAAGATGCTGCCCTGATTGGGCTTGCTTTGTGACGATTAAAATCATGCAATTGATGATTGGCTCCAGTCAACATACGTTTTGTTGTGTTTCGTAGATCTGTGAAAGAAAATTGTTTCCTTGAAATAACTTAAACCTTGTTTTTGTGCCTAACCTCAATATTGGTAGGGTTTTGGGACCATGATAACCAAGCGCGAGTATTATATTAACTATGTTTCATGAAAGCTAGTTATCCCTAACTGTGTACATGACAAAATTTACTTCTCATTGACCTTTCATGTGCATGGTAACTCACCACATTAAACGGGTGTTTATTTACAGTTGCTGTGTTTGATGAAACAACACCGATGCAACTGGAACATTTTTCCGTGAAAACACAGACGATCGAGAGAAAAAGGATTAATATAACCAAGGTACTTACTGTACCCATGCTTTACAGTTAATATACAGATACAATTTATTTAGGCATTAAAGTAACAGTATTTACCTTGCATGCATGACCATAGATGCTCTTTAGCATGGATGCTTTATAGTCACCTCAGTAGCTGTGATATTGTTTCGCCATAGTCAGTGTTTGTAGACATGCTATGTCATTATTTATAGGGACAGAGTGAATGACATTTTTTGTTGTATAAACAAACGGCACAGGAATTTCAATCTAAATTTTAAACACCTAAAAAGACCTCAAGGAATCAGAGCAATGATTTTTTTTTAAATTGTTTTCCTTAGAAATGACTCCGTTTCTCAACAGTTGCTGTTAGAAAGTTTAATTTTAATAAAACTATTAGTGTTACCGACCTTGAAAGCTGAGTTTCGCTTTTGACATCCCAAGCTAATATATAAAAGTTTGAACAATTAGCTGAAGAAAAAACAACTTAATTTACATAAAAATGCTAAATAGAAAAGATGGAATTCTTGGTGAGGAGTTAGTCGGCTTACTGCAGCTGCAATATCCTTGAAAATCAAAATTGTAGCTCTTTCGAATATGATCAGTTCTATTATCACAAATATGCACTAGCTTTATAACATTGTCGCACACTAGAATTAAGACTGACAGCCAAGCTAAGTTAAAGAAAATAATTATACAGTACAGTATTATTTTTTCCTTCTGTTTCCCACTTCCTTAGTGTCAAAACTTTTAACACACTGATCAGAAAAGAACAACTTGCCATTATGTTCAAGATTTGACTCAAACCAAATAAAACTACTCCCAAATTGAAAAATAACCGTTCGTCAATGTCTTCGGCGAGTTGCTCATTTCAATGAGCAGTACAAACCAAGCTAGACTCAATTGACAAACTGCTGGAAATAACATCCAAGGGAAGATTTAATAGTGCGCAAAGAGAGTTCAGAGAATGCTAGGAAGTATTTAATCTTGTTGCACCCTTCACCCTACTGGAAGGCATACCCAGACCCTTTTGCTTCACAACAACCAATGCAAAGTTTTGCTGTCGGTGATTATCTTCAGCTTTTTCTTTGGCAAGACACTGATCCCGATGCCCTAGGCATGTTAGTCCTTGAGCTCATGCTTGACAGCCCAGACAGTTATCTTCTGCCTGAACCCTGAAGTGGCATAACAATACTCAGTGCAGTTTTACTGTCGGTAACCATCTTCACCAGAACACTGATCCCGACACCTTGTGCACCCTTGAACCCAACTCAAAAGCTTGACAGCCCTGCATTCAATCTCCACCTGACATAGCAAAACCCCATGCAAACTTTTATTGTTGCTGACTTCAATGTATCCCTGTCAGACACTGATCTTGATGCCTTGTGAGTAATTAAATTCATGCTCAACAGCCCTGACAGTTATCCTCCACCACAACCCTGAAGTGGCTTTAGTTAGCAATAATAATGATTCTGCACGAAGTTATACTGTTGGTAACTACCTTCAGCTTTTTATTTCCCCAGAACACTGATGACCGGTGGGGCCCTTGAACCAAGTTCGGAAGTCCATTCAATGTTAACTTGGAATAGCAAATTCCAGCACAAAGTTATACTGTCAGTGACTATCTTCAGCTTTCTAATATGCAAGACACTGATCCCAAAGTTTTGTTGGCCCTTGAACCAGTTCAAAGACTTGACAGACCATTCAATCTCCATCTGACAAAGCATAACCTAGTGCTAAGTCATACTGTCGGTGACGAAATACACTGTATTTAACGCCACCATTGTCAAACACAATGTGTTAGTGCTGAGATTGTCAATACCAGCTCTCTTTCATTGCACAAAAACCGATTCCTACGGTACAACAAGAGGCATCATAGAAGCAATAAAAGCCAAAATCGAGGTGCTAAAAATCCCAGCGTATTGCTAAGACAGAAAGGTAGATGTCTATGTTGAGTACCTAAATACTGCATTTCTTGTCATGCAATCCAGTTGTTGTATATAACTTGTCACAGTTTCTCAATACTAGAACATATAGTATGCCAAATGATAGGGGCATCTTGTTCATCGAAAGGGTCAGAGTCTCAATTTAAACTACTACTAATCAACTACAAGCCCTCTATCAACTTCTCTTAGGTTCATCATCAGTAAAGCGCTGTGGGATTGCTACTCAATTCAAATGTATCTGCATTAGACCTCTGTCGGTCTTAGGGGTACCCAACTTAGAAAAGGTAATTCCCTGGGTACATGTAGCTGACTAGCACATACAGAAGGATTGAGTGGAAAAGGTTGCTGATAACCAATATGTCGGTGGTATTTATAATAATTAATCAACGCAAGTCCTCCACATTCTGTGTCTCCTGTTTACTCTACTCAGGCAAAATAACTTTCGTTGCCGGCCAAGCTTCTCCATATGTTTAGGCTGGATATGGTCCAGCATTAATTTACAGGCTGCATCCACATAAATATAATAAAGTTTCTGCTCTCTCCTCCTTGGCGAAGTGCCTGTCCATCGACTCTGCATGACCCATTAAAATTTGTCCCAAGACCTAAATCAACTTGCAGGTACCAACCAGAGAAAATACTCACCTTGGACAGCATCATTAACTCTGATATGGTCATTGAAATGATGCTCTACATGATGAAGTGCTGCACTTTAGCTTTTATGTCCGTAGAACATAGTTTCCACAAAAAAATAATAGGTCAGTTAGTAATCATCAATAAGAAAAACTCCAAGTCATTAATTTTGTGGATGTATCATTTTTTACGGGTGGGGGCTGGTCATATTTTTTGCGACATGTGTATTTTTTCCCCTAGAAGATAGGTAAAAAATGAAGCAAGCAAAGGGTCAAAGTCCTCACCTCCACCAGGAATTTGCAACTTGGGCACACGAACGGCGTCTCCTGTTTCAAAATGTCCAACTCTGTCAATGAGACTGTTTTACTATTGTTTGCTATCATCTCAGTCAGGGCGGTTCACTGCTCTGTTCTTTAAGGAGTGTTCAAAAAATATTTTCAAGACCCTGATCATGATAATTTCTTTCTCATTTTGCTCGTTTAGACTGGCCTTCAGTGGATTATATCTTTATTGAATAACTGGCCAAAAACAAACTCGAGAAGTAAACAAGACCGATAACTCCAAATCTCTGCCCCCTCCCCTCCCAAAAAATAATTGAATAGATGTCATTTATACAAACCACGCAACTTCAATTGATCTGTGTACTTCTACTTTCAAGCAGGTCACCTCTTCTAACTGTCAACAGAAACACAGAATGATCAGGGTGTAAGTTCATAAATTGCTGTACCTAACAACTGCAAAGGCCATCGCAAGGATGTGAAACTTCAAAATTTCTATTTCTATCAAACACATAACATAGCACAGTCTTCAGTTGTAATCTCAAAAGCAATTGTTGTCAATTTGCGATAGGTATACATGTATCTTACTTGAATTTTTTGTCAAGTACGGTAAATGATATAATCATTTCTGATCAGTACTTAACAGTATTTAGGTTTTTTTATAACAATCTAACACTTTACTCTTCAGGTTTATAAACATCTTATCTCTCTTTACAGTATCATTAAAAAATAGGGTGACTGATTGAGAATAAAATAATTTATTAACTATCCAGTCAATAGTCTCCATAAGATTCCAAATTGTCCCAAATTACAGTACATGTATTAATAGTGAGTTATTTAAGGCAAATTAGAAAATCTTTTACTTTGAGATTTTGAAAGTGAAAGGTTTTAAGTGTTATGAAAAATGTACATATTATCACATCTGATCTGTCAATATTGCTACCTGTGAAAGCCAGATGTAAATAGTTATTTTAATACTTCAAACTTTGAAAATTGCAAATACTGGTACTCTATAAGACCAAAATGACTCTCAGATGGGATTTACAGTAAATAATTTATACATTTTGATTGCTTCACAATCAGAATAGTAGACACTGCATGACAACAGAATTCTGAACAACACTGAACATAATTAATTTTATTGGCATGGATATAGAACGTCCAGATGAGACAAAGGTACATGTAGGGCTTTGGACAATTTGTGTATATTGGAGTGTGTCCTCCGTAAATGTCTTCATTACTTTATTTTCACTGTCATTCAAGTAGGGAATGTGCTTTATGCAGTCTACATGTAGATATTGTTGCATGTTACAGCTTTAATTGTTTTCAATAGAGTAAACATACATGTATTAGTGAAAAGACAAAACTTTCGATTGCTGACCTTGAAATCCCCAATTTTAAGGGCACAGCCATTTTGGCCTCAAAATTTTGCCAAAAAGGGCACAAGGGCAATTGTCAAAGAGCACCAAGGCCATACATGTACCATTTTTTTGTGTATTTTAGAGGACACCAGATGGTGGTTTTAATACATCAAGTGTACATAACACTATTGCTGTTCATTAATTAGTAACAAACAAATAATGTTCAGTTTAGGAAACAATGTTTAGTTTCGTCAACTGATCTGCAGATAGAAAATATTAATGACCTGACATTTCAACTGTGTTTCTGTAACAAACTGCTAAACTCGAGTTAGTATTAATTTATCAGTATTGTCTGTCTGTATACCATGTAGATCAAAAGGGGAAAGATTTGCCCAAGTCCAAGTCAATTGGTTTCAGTTGTTTCTGTGAATAGCAACAAGTCTGAATTGAAAATTTCTATAAACTGACTTCTTGCTCCTTCTGAATAATTTTATACTGTTAAAAGATACTACATGTAAAACTGAAGCTCAACATTGTCAATGAAAATTCACTTAAACATGGTTACAACTCCATAAAAAAGCTAAAGGTTAATCAAAGGGGGAAGTAAAGGTGCATCTTGGTGTATATTTGGATTATCATTTAAATTGGAAAAACAAGTGTAGTTTTTACAGCTAAGAAAATTAGAAGAAGTATAGGCATTCTTTGCAAGCTTAGGCATTTTGTTAAACAAAGTATTTTACTGAAATTATACTATGCACTTATCAATCCGTTTATCATTTATGGCATTATCATAAGGGGAAGCTCATACTGTATGAATCAACTCTCAAGCCACTATTTATACTACAAAAGAAAGCACTGCGTATTATTACTTTTTCACAGTTTGATTGTCATTCTAGTCCTTTGCTCAAATCTCTTCAAATAGTTAAGTTTTTTTATTTAGTCACACTCAATGTTGCTGTTTTCATGTTTAAATTCCACAATCAACTTCTGCTTGCCACTTTCTACCTGTACTTTGCTAAAGTAACTAATTTTCATAGTTATTGCGTTCGACGAAGGAGAATGCAACCCTAATCTAGGGGTTGCCTGTGGTCATTTGCGCGGTTACCTAGCTGTGCAAGCGAACAAGATCAAGATTTTTGGGTCATCGATCTGCTCATTTTTTGTTCCAAATCAGCGCCATTTTGAATTTATAACTAACCACGACATCATAGGCACGGCGACTCATTGACAGGATGGCGTTCTCATCAAATCATTTTGTCATGGTAAGTTTTGAATTTTTACTGCTCTGTTTTAAATACAATATGATTTCAAAGTTCGAAGGACCTATTTCAATTTGGCAAAGCCTGAGCAAAGTGTGTATCACAGTTGGAGCACATAAAGCCAGGTATTCAGAAGTAAATCTAACCAAACCTTTGCTTTGCCGATCTGTGCTGCGAAGATGTTGTCTTCGTTTTACGGATTTTAATTTTTGCAAAATTACTGATTTTATTAGTTGCACTCTGTCTCTTGCACATTGCGGTATCAACGATCACAAATCAGTACTAGCTGCAGAGTGCAGTGCACATTATCTTGATCAGTATTCGACAAGTAGTTTTGCTTTTTAAAATCATAATAACGCACAAGTTTGTCCCGTTCACGATTCTGTTGATTTTGAAGAAAGACAATAACATTTCATTTTATTTTAGAAATTAAAGAATACTAGGTCACTAATTTCAGTTTTTAAAATATCCTTTTCAGATATGGAGCTACTATGCTTATGTCCAGATCTTGCAGAAATT